>VWPV01012082.1:58588-235982 GCA_013389885.1 Geococcyx californianus | reverse complement strand
TGGAATGCTCTGCCCGGGGAGGGGGTGGAGTCACCATCCCTGGAGGTGTTCAAAGAGAATTTGGATGAGGCACTTAGTGCCGTGGTGTAGCTGACAAGTAGGAGTAGGTGTAGGTAGTAGGTGTAGGTGTTGGGCCATAGGTTGGACTCGATGATCTCAAAGGTCTCGTCCAACCTTACAATACTGTGATACTGTGTGTGTGATAATTCCCTGGCACATGACATTCGAAACCAAAAAGAGTGCAATATTTCCATTCTCAGACTTAAATTTGTTTAGTTTTTTGAGTCCATATGAGTCTGGATATGGAAAAACCAGCTGCACCTAAAACCAGCGCGGGAGATCGGTTTGTGTTTTCAGTTATCTCTTTATGAATAAATGAAAACATTACAGCAGAAGTTGCTCTTCATCCTTCAAGCAAACACAACAGTTGTGGTGATGACAGAGGGCAGACTTTGTGGGTCTGTTAGTATTTCCATTTGCTGGTCCTACATTCCTCTGCCAAATGCTGGGCTTTGCAAAGCCTACAGAGCAGCCGAACCTCAGCGGGGTCACCCGGTTAAAGCTAAGAGCAGAATTTACGCATTTGCACTAAACACAAGCTTTACACTTTTCTGGAAGTTTATGTTTATATTGGCCTTCAATAAATGGGCCAAATTCTCCATTGATGTAATTTGACTGAATTCTTAGGCTTGATATTCCACCAGAGAATGCAATTGTAGCATTTATGTTTTTATAGCTATAATGCAATGTAGTTTACATGTAGAGCTGCATCTGTAGCCAATGCACCTCATATATATAATTATGGGCATATGTGCGTGCCTAGTTACGCACTAACTGTACGTGGTGTCAGGTTGTGACAGCCAGCAGTTTCTGTTAGTTAACACCCTAAATTAGGAGTGGCCAATGTATTAATGTTATAGCTGCCACAATGGGATAATTATGAAATATTTATTAAACAGCATTTATTCTGTATAAATATGCGTTGTGCTCACAGGACGGCGTGCAAAGCCACAGAGGTGGCTGTGATACCAGAGTTCTGCAAGGACATTCAAAGTAGCGGAAATATTCTTAGCAACTTTTAGGGCGCTTAATTCAACAGGGTGCAGACGAGCTAAGTTTATCTGCGTGACGGTTGGTTGGCAAGTTTTGGGGTAAATGATCGAATAAGAGCAGGGTGGATGTATTTTATTTGCATGCTGAAATTCTGTCGCAAAAAATGCTGCAAAGAGAGTTTATATTTTTGTCACACTGTAAAAAGCAACTAACGACCCATGGAGAATTCTGGAAAATGTTCTATTTACATTCCGTCCTATTTATATGGTTGGTTTTTGCATACAAAGAAGGTCTTTGTTTCCGCAGGGTTTGTCAGCACCTGTTAGTTATTCCCCACTGGTTATTCCCCTGTGGCACCAAACTTTATTTCCACATGCGAAGAGTTTTGCCATGCATACGTATCAGGCGCTGCGGTACCTGGCGATTTTGTCTGTACAGGACATGGTGATGAGCTGCTCTCCCAGCAACACGCCGTCCCACGTCTGCGCTGCGTTGTGACACCGCACAGGTATGGTTCCTTCGCCAGACTCAATCTTTGTTCGCAGGTGCCCACGGTATTTTCTCACTATGTGCTTGCTGCTGTTCACTGTGCAAAACAAACACAAGCACGGCAATAATTAAATGTTTTTAGAAAAAAACTGAGAGGTTGCCTTGGAGTTGTAGCTTGCCTCCACCTGCAGAGGTTCTTTAAATTGGATGCAAAACTTAATGAGATTATAGTCTGAGAAAGCAGAACAATGGAGAAAAGTATGAGCTTCCTAGCATGGTTGTCTTTTCACATCCATCAGAACTTTCACACAGTACAAGCTGAGCTCATGTTCCCATTCCCATTCCCTTACATGTTTTAAAAGAAAAGAAGTACTCTGTTTTTTAAAGAAGCAGGGCAATTCCTTGGTTCCAACCCATGCTCATAGGACTAAGCGGTGCCACAGGAATATTCAGAAAACTTTGGTTTGATGAGTGTCATCGAAGACTTGCCCAGTCCTGTATTCTTGTGCGATATTCAGTGGCATTTTCTGAATAATTTCAGAACTGAGGTTTTGGGCTATCACAAAATTTCACTAAAAAGCCTCAAAAGCTGAAGAACCCCCAAACTTGCTGGTTATTCATTGTTTGCTTAAATTCCCTCTGTAGCCTCCCTAAAGTGAGGTACCCTGCCTTGTGCCATACTGGTATCGTTTATGCCATTCCCCCCCTCCCTTCAGTGACGTATGTGGAGGTGTCTATAGGATAGAAGTTAGGGTAAGCAGTAACGCGCCTGTCCTGTGCTGCAGCCAGCCCGGCCGAGTCCTGCAGACGTGCAGTAAGTGCAGAAGATGATGACATTTCTAAAGCACTTCATATGAAAAGGGAAAAACTGAAGTTCACGATCAAAATCACTCTTACTCTCTTTATCCAGCTACTCTACCGCAAGAACAGCAAGGAACAGCACGGAAATCCTCGGGGTATGATCACCCACTCACCTTCTCCACGAAGCAGACTCACAATTTCCCTCTAGCCCAAAGGAAAATAACAAAAGACCGTACATGGTGGGCTTTGCTTTCAAGGAAAAGAAGTGCAGCTTCTGCCCTTGTTCCCAACTTCCCAGCGTGTTTCTCCCTACCCTGCCCCTCGGCTGCAGCAGAAGGCTTCTGCTTGTGAAGGTGATGCTCCTCAGGGGGCTATGGGGCTGCCTGGATTCCCAGCGCCGGGTAACACCAGGGCGGCACAAGCCGCTGACTGAGCCTCTGGCTGTGAGCAGCGGGCTCTAGCCGCCTGCTCTCTCCCTCTGTCATTTTTTTACCGTTGCCTGTGTCGTGAGCTCTGGTGGAAGCAACTGATTGACTTCGGCTGCTGCCAAAGGATGGTTTTCAGAAAGGGAACGGGAAAATCAATTGCTTTGGCCCATTGGGATTAACAGAGGTAGCAAACACGTGTAGAACAGCAGAGCTGGCTGTGACCTGCCAGTAGACCGCTGGCTGAGCCCCCACTGATCACTGCCTCTTGGATTCCTTCCTGCTTTTTTAAAATTTAAGGTGGGGAGGTGTGTGCCAGAAGTGGGCTGGGCTGGGTATCCATCCGATTGACCGGCCACGGTTGAAACCAATTCCCACCAAAGCCCAGGAACTAGCACACCCCGAATTTATGCAGATGCTGCTGGGTTTGTTTGTGCTACTTTGGGAACCCAGTTTGGAGGAGAGGGGTTATTGCACTGCCATCCCCATCAGCAGTGGTGTCCCAGCGGGGGATGCAGAGGTCCTTGTGCCCGTCGTTCACAAAGCAGCTCACAAACTGAGACACTGAAAAACCACCAGACTTGGAGTATTGTGGCCTCAAACTTCTGTTCTGAGGAGAACTGGGAAGACTCAATGGACAAATCAAAAATTCAATAAGGAATAATGCCAAAGTCCCGGAAATGTCTCATATCCATCTCCCATGAAATTGCTGGGCTGTGCCAACACTACCAGGAAACCCTTTGCGTGGCCACGTGTGCTGATCCTTTGCACAGCCTTCTTGTCTGCGGTGCCTCCTGCAATATTGTTCAGAGGATGCTCTTTGGATTGAAACTGATCCATATATTTCTTGGGACTCTGTGGGGAAATTAATTTTTTAAAAACTTCAAGCAAGGGTGAGCAGCATTTTTATTATTAAACCACAGAGTCATGGTGAAGGTACCATGAAATTTGGACAACGGAAGGAGAAAACGATCACTTCTGCTTAGCAAACACTTTCAGCTGAGCAACAGTGAGACCTGTAGAGCAAAATCACTTTGCCTTAGGCTGCGTACACCAAGAGCTGATGGCTCAGCACAGGTAGACCTCTGCCAGGGAAGCAGTGGAGAGTGAGTCAAAAGACCATTGGCGTTTCCGCTGGTAGGAAGTTTGACTTTAAGCAAATCAGTTGCCTTTTCCTAAGCTTTCCTGCAGGTATAATGAAGATAATGATGCTTCTTCTGCAAATTCATTTATAGGTACTATTTATGAAAAAACAGATGCTCTCCTTTCAATAAAGATCTACCACAGGAGCCCACCTGCTGGAAATCCCCCAGGAAAAATAGAATTTTTAGTGTTTCTTTACCTTTTTTTTTTTTTAGAAGAATATTTTCTCTTGCTACATCTTTCTCTCCCCCTTTCCCATCTCTCTGTACCCTCCTCTGGCTTTTTCAGCTCCTGCTCTGACCCTCCTGTGTAAGTGCATTGGTTTTCTAGCCTACACTTTCTCAGGCAGTGTCGATATGTCTACATTTTGCATTTTGCGAGGTGACACGTAGCTGCTAGGGATTTTTAGTGACTGCATGACGAGATGAGTAGCCCATCATTAATGTGACTTTGATTTCACTATGTAAATATTACCTAGTGAGGGGCAAAGCATCCCACAATGTGCTGACAGAGATAAGGAGCCAGTTCAGGGGAAGAAAAAGCAGGAGCCCTGCAAACAACTGCTGAGCACTCGGGGAATTTAAAGCAAAGGCAAATGATTTGTGATCTGAAACATTTCAGTGAGTCTGGGGGGTCTGTTTGTTTGATTTTTTTTAATTTATCTCTTTCATCTTCTCAGTTTCAGGACTGGAGGAAGAACAAAGGGCAAAGCACTCCACGTCTGGTTGCTGTTGTAGCGCCTCAGCGCTGCCCTGCAAGTACCAGAAACTGAATAATAGTTTTTAAAAGCATTTAGGAATTTTGTGCAAGCGCAGAGATGATCTCAGTTTCCAAATGCTCGTATTAACTCTGCCCATGTGTCAAACTTTGCTCCTTGCAGCGCGTGCTCTAGCCAGGGTGCAGCCAAGCAGGCAGCATTAGCTGATGGGATCCAGGCAGCTGCGGCCAGCGCGCACTCACCCCGGGGTTCACTTCCTCAGCACTGATAAGGGTTTTTAGCTGCTCAACTGCTATTAAATTCCACGGCTAGGATGTGACTAAGCCCCTGTGCCGTGCCGCCTGTCTCAAACTGCTCACATTGCCGCCACAGCCGGCACACATGCTCCAAAAGATGATCTGTAGCATTTGTATAAAATACTAATAATCCTAAGCCCTCAATGCTTTCAGATTGCCAATGATTAAATAAATCCAGATCTGCAGTTGGAACACACTTAGTTCTTTTCTTTTTTAGCATCTCATTAAGTAGTGCAGGAAGATGCAAGTACTGAACAAAGGAAAAGATGAGGCTCTGTGTGCTTTGCACTCAAGCTGCAGGCAGACTCTAGCACACAAACCACTTGCCAGCAGTGAAGAATGCAGCCCACTTGCTTGCACAGCCTGCTGCGGCTCATTCTAAAGCAGCCTCAGAAATATTTTTATTTATGCGACTCAAAGTCACAAACTGGAGCCTACTGCTGTTCTGCTGTTCGGTATGATCAAAGCAGCAGTGACGATGAGCATTTCTCATCTTCGCTGTGCTGATTCTCCAACTGCTTAATCTCAACTAATTGCAGGGGAGAAGGCGTCTGAGGATGCCACTTCAACCAGAACAAAATGTCAATTCAAACCGGAATTGGAAAGGACAAATTTAAAAATCATTTGGAGTGGATTTATGATGTGTGCTACACTCAGATGTGGAAATTACTCCTGAGAGTTCCCGAGATAAAAAGGTGCTGGATTATTAATTATTGGATTATAAATTTACACAGGTGCCTTTTACGAAAAATCAGTGAAACCCACTGATTTCAAGGCTCACCCCTTATTTTCATATTTTCTCCAGGACCAATTCTGGCTTAAATGGTAATGAAAAAAGTCACTCCATATTTATTATTTAGTTGAAGAGTGAAGAGGAAGTGGACAGTGATTAAACAGAATCACACGAGTAAGGCTCTGTCAGAAATTTTGCATGACTGCCTCGGAGGTTCATTTTCTATTTCCTTGCTTCACTGAAGGCTGTTCTTTCCTTATGAAGGAAGAAATAAAACAGCCCATCCTACATTTTTTCACTGCTGGTCCCTCCATTCATCAGCAGGGTTTATAGAGCTTCCTTGGATTTGAAACAAGAGGAAGGAAAGAGAAACGTTGACGTCTGACTCTGCCTTTGCATTTGGGTGGTTATTAGAGAGGCACTTTCTTCAAGCAGGTACTGAATAAATACCCAGTATAACTGTTCCTGGAAGCACTGGAGTGAACACCTTGGCACAGCGAATGTTTTGGCTGTGTCTCCTTTGCTTGGTAGGGCGGCCGCTCAGAGAAATCTCTGCTGTGTCGTGGTTTCGTGATCAGAAGGGAGCAAGGCCAGAATGCAAGGGGCCAGTTTTCCAAAGCAAGAAATTTTAGGGATAATCTGAAAGAGGTGTGGATTTAGGAAAAAAACATATGGGCCCCCTCACAATGTGTGAAGCTGAACCGTGGATTCTGAGGGTAGGATGCAGCACACCGAGGGCTGGGCGAGTAGAACAGGAGGCTTGTCTGACGGTGCCGTGAGCACAGGGCTGCTTCCTCCCCATGACGGAACACAAACAGCCGGTTTGCACAGGTTAAAAGTGAGTCGAGATGAATCCTTTAAAGTTGAGATATGCCTCTAAATACCGACCAGGAGGCCAGTTGTACCTGATTGCAGCACCAGGGAGATCCGCTCACTCCCACAGCCGGGAAGCACCTTCCATGTTGGGGCAGAATTCAGTTCACATCTGGGATTTGTATCATTAAGCCCTACACACAAATATAAGTACTGGATATGTACTTTATCTGAGAATGCTGCAAAGCCCAAGATACCTGCAATTTGTGGAACTAAAATTAGCAGTTGAAATTGAACTTCTTTACCTTTTTTTTCTCCTCCTTGCATCTTTCCTGGCTGAAATTCTGCATTTGGACAGTTACAAGGTATCCCGTGACCTGATGAAAGATGTTACCTTCAACATGTTATTCTTTCCACTTATCATCAGATCTCCAAATAACCTCTTCGAATCTTTCTATTTCTTCCATAATTTTTTCATCTGCCAGTAGTTTCAAGTGATATCCAGAAAAAGTGGGAAAGCAAAGGCAATTTGCCCTTTCATAGCTCATCAATATGTGGCATTTAAATCACCTCTCATAAGAAGAATCGGTGATGGGAAAAATTTGAAGTCTGAATACAAAAAGCCAGAAAGGAAATGACTGCATTATTTGTCTTTATCTGTTTTAAGTACATATTAATTAAATCATGACTTTAGTTTTGGGCTGTGTGGTTAGTGATATTAACTGTAGAAAAGTGTAAGAATGGTACCTCATCACTAGTCTCTAAGTAAGCCCTGGTCTCTCAGCAAGATTTAACCCCTTGGGGCAAAAGAAACAGATCAAACCATGTACCCTACAAGCCAGTTTCCTGCAATGTCTGTCTTTGAGGAATCTTTGGCATCAAAATGTGAGTAACTAGTTAAAACTCTCTTTAAAACAATTTGTTGGCAGTTAAGTCCTGCACCATTTAGAATGGTTTGGTCTGGAAGGGACCTTCAAGACCATCTAGTTCCAACCCCCTTTTTGTAAGCTCAGTCAACTCTTGCAATTGTTTTAACGCTTTCCAATGTCGGGTATCATTAATTGTCCCAGGCAAAGAGGGATGAGCAGAGCTGGCTCAGGCATGGAGGAGATCCTTGATGCCACCTACAAACCCAGGCTGCAGGCGCCAGCCTGCTCTGGAGTGGAAATGCATTAGTATGTTGAAATCAGCAGCACAAGATTTATCAGTGGAATTAAGATTCTGTGTATGTGGCAATCAAGGAAAGTACAACTCAAACACTTCGAGACCATTATTTTTAATTACTAATTGCTCTTCTCATCTAAAATCAGATGTGAAATGCCATCGCTTTGCAAGTGCAGCTGCCCCTGCAGAGCAAAGTTTAGAGACCTGGTTAAGGGCTGCGCTGGTGCTGCGAGCTCCGTGACGGAGGAAACTTCTGCCTCTGAAGGCTTCAGGAGCCCATTCAGCAGACACAGGGGCATCTCCAGCAATGACCAGCTTGTCTTTGACCGTGTGGGGAGCTGTCGCTGGTGCCAGGGCAGTGGCTGGAGGTTGCGTGCAGAGAGCAAGACACCCCCTCAGCTGGGGCCCAGCGGGGACTGTTATTCCCCTGTGTCCTAAGCTATGTGTCATTGCACCTTCTTCCTATTATTTTTCCAATAAAAACCTGTTTTCTCTTGAAGCAAGGCTTTATCTTTTCTACTTCGTGTGAAAAATTGCCAGCATCACTGGAACTGCCCATTTGGTGACAGTTCTCTCCCCTGCCATGTTTTAATCAAAAAGTTTACACAAACGTAAGGGGAATGTGTTATTCATCCTAACCTTCTTTCTTTTGTCAACAAACATGCTGTTATCCATGTGGCTTTGGGATTGTTGCTGTTGGAAATTGAAATGTTCAAGAGTGAGTTAAGAAAAATGTTGTGGAAGAAGTCAGCAAAATATGAAAACAGAAAATGACCCCCCTGAGACAGAAAGAGCAGCCATCTGTCAGTAATACTGACAGATATTCAGCCCCCTGTGGTTGGAACAAGGCTGGAGAGGCTGTGGTTCCTGCTGCATCACCAGACATACCCTAGTTCAACTTCAGCTTCTGAAACTGTAGAGGGAAATCACTCAGTGAAGTCCTTTGGCTGGAGAAATTCCAACTAGATCATCAGGAAATAGTCCCCATCGGCCTTAAGCACCTACAGACTGTATTGCTAGATTATTCTGGATAACCACATTGTAGTGCTCTACAATATATGCTACTTTTCATTTTAATATCCTGCATTAATTACCCTTCCCCAAAGTGGTGACAGCTGGAGACCTTTTATTGCCATTTTACAAGTATGGAAATAGAAATGACCAGATCAAGGTGAGTTGCTCCGGGCTAGCTGGAGAAATCCCAGCAGAGGCATGGTTAGGATTAAGTTGTTTGTCACTCTTACACAGCTGTCTGCAGGTTTCTTTCTTCATAAAACTCTAAGAAACTCCTCAGGAGTCTCGGGACTTTCAAGAGTCCCACAGAGATCTTACCTGGACTCGCAGTTGCCTGATGAGCTTTATAAAACTCAACTCATGAGCTTTGGCTGTGACTCCCGCTCAGAGGAAGGGTAAATTAGATCTGAGTGGGGGTTGGTTTTGCCCACAGGGATTCTTTCCTACTATGTTTTAATCTCTTCCATCCTAGGGGCTGTAATTTGATGCATATCTCTAGCAAGGTAGGGGATGCTGGGGGTAGGACTGGGGCAACCACATCCAGGAGCACGAGGTCTCTTTGTCCCTGCTTTAGGGGACCTGAGAGAACCTCTGACAATGGTCAAATTTGGGAAAACCAGCTTTTCTTGGTGAAATTTTCTACTACTACTCTGAAAGCTTCTCAGCCATGGCCTTTTGCTGATTAATGTAGCCTATTTATCACATCTGAACATTGCATCCAAATGCAGTGTTTTACAAAGCAGCAAAACCCATAACAAAGCAGAATCAATAAATACAGTGCAATTCCCTTTGGCGATTCAAGCATTCTGTTAAAATTAGGATCTGATTATAGCTGTGGAAACTCGTTTTCCTGAATCCTAACAAACACATTTTGCTTTACACGAAAGCTTTTCAAAGCTGTGGCCAACACTGGCTTTGAGCAATCCATAATTTCCAGCATATTCTTTTTCTTTTTCCTGATAGACATACACTCTGCTGACACATCCTTCGAAAAAATCTGATTTTCTACTTTAAAACTCCCCCCTGAAACAACAAAATCCAAACAAGCAAAAGCAGCCAAGAATATCACAATGAGAGAGAATTGGGACATTTTCAATGCACTGTCAAAGCCAAAGCATTTTCTCATGATGTATCAGTTCTGACAAAGTTTTATAACAGAGGCTGAAGAAAGGGAGCTGCCTAGCTCAGCTGACAGTGAATTCACTGAAGCCCTCATTCAGCGATTGGGAAATACAGGTTCAGCTTTTTCTTTGAGTCTAAGTGGCCTTGAATGAAAAGCTCACCGCGACCTAGGCATGTAAGGAAATGAAGGAGGCTTTTCTTCTGCCCCTGTTAGTGCGCTGCCGATCAGTAGACATGAAAAATACAGGATGTGATCCCACTCTCACACAATTTATTTCAAAAATTTGCCTGAGAGGTTTTGATTTCTTTCCAGCCAGTCAGTACTGTGAAACCTGAAAGTTGTCCATGAAGGTAAGCGGTTATTCTCTGGTCAGCTCTAGCAAAACACCACTGAAACCATAACTACCCAGGCTGGTGGAGATGGACAACAAAATATGAAGCAATAGCAAACTTTCCCAGGTTGATTAATTGGCACTGAAAGCTTTAGGACCTCCAACGTAGCACAACAAGAGCCTCTTTCAGAAGTGAATTCAGGAACTCACCAACAATAAAACCATGAGTGCTTTCACAATCCCACCAATTCTTTCCAAGCCTGGAGATGACTTGTTTCTCTGCCAGGCTGAGGGGCTAGAGCTGACCCTAGGGACTGGCAAAAGGTTTCACATGGTAGGCTGTGTTGCATCAGACCTCTCCTCTGGATTACCAAAACTGACAGCCAGAACACCCAGACCACGTATTTGCAGACCCTCTGGCACTGCTGCTCTGCCCGAGTAATGGATCCATCTGAACATGGAGATGGAACAGCTACTGCTTCTGGAGTTCTCCCCCAGGCAGCCCCACAAGGGCTGCAGAGTTCACAGCAAAGGGCTTGGATCAATCCCCATCTCTATTTTTTCTGGTCCCCCCGGTGTAAGTCTTTCCTCTCCTCTCTCCTCCGCTGTTTCCTTCCCCCACAGCCCCAGAGGAGCAGAGAGTGAGTAGGAGATGTTGGGGGAGGAAAAGCTTCTTGCAGCTCTGGAGATGGGTCCAACTGTTGCCTGCTGATCCTATGTGGGTGTTGTGCTTTGAAAGAAGGAGAAAAGCTCCGTTCCAAAGGTTTCCAGAGTCCCCCCACCACTCACAGGTTTATGTTGCTGTCTCTTGCCCACTCTGCCATCAAAGCCAGACGTCACAGAACTCCCTCCTCCAAACCTTTCCCATCCTCATCATGGCTGTCCTGTCTCTGTCCCACCGATCCCTCTCAGCCACGCTTCCTTCTACCGAAGTCCCTTCGCCCACTTTCCTCAGAAGAAGGCGGCTTCCCCACCATCCCAGCATGGACTTATACTGGAGGCTGGGGAGAAATCTTGGAAGTCACTACGTGCAGCACCACCTCCACACTTAGGAAGCCCTGAGCTCCACCAGATCACTGCTCAGACCTGCAGTGCTTGATGGGACAAAGGGCACCTGGGCTGAGCTCCGTGCATCCTGGCCAGGAACACACTTGGCCGGGGGGGGCTGGGTGGAAGTGACGGAGAGAATGAACCAGAGGACGTGGCCCTGCAACCACGCGTTCCCTACCCAGTCAACCTGGGTGACAGCAGCTCCACTGTGAGACAGCGCTCGGCAGCCGGGGGGGCTGAGCTAGAAAACAAAGCAATTTCATAGAGAATCGATGACCTGCAACACTCCTGAGCAGGGCAGCAAGCTCCTTGACTGGCCAGCTTCTAGTTAACTGCAGAAAGTCTTCGCATTGCCTCTGCATTTCCTTTAGCAAACGGAGGCTGCGCCGGTGGCACAAGCAGGGAGGGGCCATCGCTTCCGACCTTCAAGGTCTCCACAGAGCGTGGCGCTGCGCCACACTCCGAACCCAAACCTTCTGGATCCACCCCAGTCCAGCCTTAATGAAGCGAAAGGACCATTTCCCTTCACCTTCTTTAATAACCGGTTCCCCAGCCCCTGAAGTAACCCAACAGCCTCGTGCTGCCCCTGCAGTTTCTGCAGCATCCTTTACATGACACAGCAATCTGGGCTGACCACAAGAATTCACCCAGTTGTAGGATTATTTCTCCCGAGGCAGTGTTCAGCGCTACAGCCTACAGCGTCACATGCATCTTTTTTTCTTCCGTGTTACTTCTGGGCACGGTTCTCTATGATAATTCTGTTCTGGAGTCCCCCAAGGCATTGTTCTGCTCAGTCGTATGAAAAATAGGAAAATAATGCACCTTCCTCCCAGTTTCACAGACGGGTCATTCATCAGCACAAAATCAAGCACTGACAAGCTACGAATTTTCGATATGGTCTCCTAAGCTGCAGAAGGCCAGCAGCTACGACCAGAGCCTTACGACATCGGAGAACACTTGCACAGTGGGAATAAATAATAGTGTCCAGACCACAGGATGACCTACGGTCACCTTTGTTTTTTTCCTGACAGGGCAGTGTATCAGTCTCTTAGGACTCCACCTTTTCTTGTAGTTACAGGTTTCTAATTTAATTTCAGACCACTGTGTTACTTAAATGATTCTTGAAATGCTTTCTGCCCCTTATGATTTACTCACGGGAAGAGATTTGTCGATTTAAACAAAACATGGGCTTGGCAAAAGGAAGGCAGAGATTTCTTCCCCTTGCACACCCAGTAACATTAACCCAGCCCCGTGCTTGTGGGAGGGATTTTAGTCCCGGTGGTGTCATAAGCATTCTCCCAGTGTTTGTATCCCGATACCTGCCTGCAGGACCCTTAGTGCAGAGCTCTGGGGCTGAGTCTCCTGACAGTCAAAGGACATCGCTGGTGTCTCTCGGAGACCGACAGTCTCCTTAGACGGCCTCTGAATCTTGCTCTCTCCAACCACTCTGCTCAGGATAGGACTTTCAGAGACCCTGCTCTGGGGATCATACGCTGATGCCATCTGGGCGTGCTGAGTTACGATGCGAACAGAACCGCCCTTTGAGGCAGCTCTGAGGGTTAACAGAAAACATTTTATCTGAGAATGCAATATAAAATCCAGCAGCTGAGTCACAAGCAGGGAAAGCATGGGTTTGCAGAGTGAAAGCACACTTGAAGTAGAGAGTGCAAACTAGTCTTCCTGGGAAATATTCAAATCCTCAGCTTCTCTGGAAACTCCAGTGCACGTCTTCTCCCTATCACATCACCTACCCAGGCAATGATCCAGCTCACGTGGTCGCAAGTGGATCCTGTTTAGATGAGGGCTCTGTCAAATGTGTGTGCATGACAGCTTCAGCACAGCTGTAGGTTAATAGACAAGCAGGAGGAAGACCTCATGTGGAGCAGATGCAATGGTGTGTTTCAGACCTAAAGGGAGCGTGGGATGAAAGAGGAGCTGGGCTATCAAGGAGTCAATGGGACAAGGCAATACAGCCTGTTAGCAAGCGACGGAGAAGCAGCCCGGGAGAAGAATGGAGACAAGCCCTGGGGCAGATCCTGTTTTGTCTCTTTGCTAATCCATGTAGTGAAAAAGGGAGAGTGCATCTCTAGAAAAAGATGGACAATGAGGTAAAATCCTGCCAAGGAAGGAGGAGTGTGGAAGTGGAGGATTTATTAGCTCAATTTTTTAAGCAATTCATTTTGCTTTTCAAGAGGCTCTTAAAAATATCCCCAATGAGTCAAGAAGCCCTAAATTAGCTAGGAAGACACTTCAGCAAATCAAGGGCTCGATTATTCTGTGGTTTGCCCTAGATTCAGGAGAAGGTGTAAAATATGCAGCAGATACTACGGGGCCAGCTGCCCCCATGGCTCCACCTCAAGAACTAGAGCGTGCGTCCTGCAGTGGGAAAGCATCAGAAAACCCAACGTGCTCAGTGCAGTGGTACCACCTTCAGGAGAAATCAGAAAGCAGGCACACCTTGCTCAGATGCACACAAAGGGAGGAGGTACCAGGAGAGGAGTTATTGTCCCAGGCTCTCTGACCTAGAGTACTGAGCTGAAGCATGGGCAGAAGCTGAGCGTGTGAAGGAGCAACTACAGCACACTGGAAACAGGCTGCTTCTTCACCGTACAGCTGTGCTACAGCCTCGTGGGTGACCCTGGGAAATGACGAAGGGGAAAGTGTCTTGGGAAGGAGACTGGCTGGAGAGAATGAGCCAGGACAAACCCATAAAAACTCTCACAGCTGTTTGACCCCTCCTTTAGTCATTTCCCAGCCTCCTGCGCCTGCAACACCATCGACCCCGGCTGGTTTCCTCTCCTGCTGTCACCTGCTCCTGCACCTCTCCCCTCAGCCTCCTCCTTTACTCTCTTGGATTGTACTTGTCTTTCCCAAAGCTTCAACTACATTCGAATCCCTCCGTAAGCTCTGCCACCTGTAGGCACCAGAAAAGACCTGGAAACCCCTCCGTGCTCAGAGCAGCCCTGGTCCAACTGGAATCTGCCTCTCTTTTAGAGGATGCATCAAGAAACAAGTCAGCTTAACTCCCACCCCACAAGGGCATCATTGCAAACCTAAGTGAGATTTTACCTTTTTTTGCCCCTGATCTCTTACTTTCCTGCATGAACCTGGAACGCGTGGGGGCTCGCTGGACTCTCCTCCGCATTGCAGCCGCTCAGTGAACCATGGTAAGGCCAGACTTTCACACACGCTGTTACGCACATGGCACCTCGCGCTCTTAGTAGGACGTAAACGGGGCTTCAAGTGCATGCTGGCTTATCTCCTCCCTTACCAGAACAAAGCTCATAAGAAGGAAATGTGAGGCCTCCCTGAGGGGGCTGGGAAGACACGGCGGATAATAAGAAATTTTTGGAAGGAGATTTGAGAAGTGAATTTTACTCACTCCCTGTATTGATAAAGGCTTATCATATTGCTTCGCAAAACCAGAAACCACATGGCGAGATGCCGGTTTTAAATGTTAATGCATCTTTAGAGAATAATCAGTAACGTTTGATGGCTTGCAGTAGCTCTAGGAGAGGCTTCTTTGTTGTTCAAGAAATGAAACAGCATTCATCTGGAGTTCCTTGTCATTATGGGATGAAAGAAAGGTTATTACTTTACTAACAAAAAAAAAAGAGAAGATCTGAATGATAAACATTATAAAATACTTATCTTCCCAGATGTCTCTGGGATAATGTGAGCTAAAAGGAAATGCTTATCTATCTGAAGGACAGCTTTTGGCAACATGGCTTTTTATACAGCGCTAAATTATCTTAAGAGCACAAGGACAAACGTAGAGGGATCTGCCTAAAAGAGTGAAACAGAAACCAGACAGCGCGTCCCCGTGGGTCTGGCTCCTCAAGCACTGGGTAACCTTGGGTGAGCCCCACAGCCCTTTCTGCTTCAGGTTCTGCATTGGGACAATAATTGGGGTAATAACCAACATAAAAATTATTTTTATGATCCCCTACAAGTTCACTGTGTGATTGTCAGGTGTTGCACGGCTGTATCACAGCAGCATTCCTTCATTAGCTGGCAGATTCGCGTGTTGTGTGAAACCAAGGAGGGTTCACCTGCAGGGCTGGGTTCAGCTGCACATCCATGGGCAGTGCTGACCATCAGCTGCCCAACACACCCAGTTCCTCATGCATGAAAGAGCGGAATCCACCCCGGGTAGTCCGGGTGTTCTCAAGAATTTTAAAAATAATTACAGATTTTGGTGCTTCCACTTCTGATGCCAAGCAAGGGCTGCCCCAGGAAACCTGTCTTCTAGAAAACAAGAGGGCCCTTAGCCAGATGTAAAGCCTTTTTCAGTATCACACACAAAGTGGGAGGCGAAAAATCACTGCTAATTTTTGATATTAAGAGGCACTTTCTTTTTTATTTTAATTCTGTTTTTGAGATTACGCTGCGTCTCCTCACAGTATCACAGTATCGTAAGGTTGGAAAAGACCTTTGAGATCATCGAGTCCAACCTATTTTGTAGTCCTCATTTTGTTGTGTCATCAGGAACCCTGCTAGCAGAATGTAGAAATCATGTCAGGTAAGGAAGTGCACTTCCTCCCTGAGCAGGTGCGTTCTGCCTTCTCGCCCCAGCAAGCTGCTGCTTCACACGTGACAAAAAGATTCCAGTCTGGGGAGAATAATACCTAATCATTAATAAATAACGTGTACAAATAAGAACCAGCAGCGAAACTGCCGTCTGAAGGCTTTGCCTGTGAGGAAGCCAGGTCATTTTTTGACCTTGGATGATTAATTTTACATTCCTGTGTCCATGCTCTCTCCTCCATCCATTCTCCTGTCGTGCCTGCTTCATATTCAAGGTAGTCAGGGCAAGGGCTGTTCCTCATTATGTGTACATTTAGCAGCCAGCGCTCTGGATACGACAGCGCTGTGAAACGCGTGTGTGAGGAGCAACAGCCAGGGGCAGAGCTAAGAGCGCACCTCGTGCATCGGGTCATGCAATGACAGATGTGTGATAACAAGCCACAGACCTCTGGAGTCCCATCCCTTGCTGGGGGCATTCCCTGTGGCTAGAGGGGGACAAAGCTGGTGCAGTGGGGAGACAGCAAGGACACCCCTCTGCAATGGCAGGGCCATGACAGGGCCATGCACGCTTGAGGGGTGACGAGATGAGAGTACGGGCATGTGTGGTGGAGAAGGGACGTCCCTTCATGGACCACCAGCTCTGCAGATCTCTCAGCAGAATCCAGGCTGGTTCAAGACCTGATTAGTTTACATCACTTGCAAGATCACTTCAAGAGGTGAAACCCCTGGAAAACCACAATCCTACTTAAATGCCACAGGTAGGGGGCTAGGGACCCCAGGGCTGGCCTAGTGGGCTCCATCCAGTCCATCTGCCACGCAGCGATCGTGCAATTGATGTGATGTAGGCGGGATGACCTGGAAAGGATCCTTTCCTGAGGGGTCCCGATGTCACTTACTGCGAAGGCAGGTAAGTATGTGTAGAGTCTGACCTTCAACCAACACTACAGCTGTGTCGTATTGTTTTGTATCATGTTGTATAAAACCATATTGTGTAAAGTCATATCATCGCTCCGCCTCAGATTCCAGCCACCGCAACCTGGGCTGAGCTGTAAACACGGCGTAAAGGCAGCCCTTCAACCCATAGATACTGCCCAGTCCTCGAGAAACGTTCACGCATCCCCACACGGAGACCTGATCTTGAGGTTCAGCCCATGGCTGTGACTCCGGGTGTCTCTTAGATCATGAGGACTCTTCCCAAGGCATTCAGAATCATGGAATCATTTAGGTGGGAAAAGACCTTTAAGATCATCAAGTCAAACCATAAACTTAAGACTGCCAAGCCCACCATTAAACCACGTCCTTAAGCACCGCATCTACATGTCTTTTAAACATCTCCAGGTGACTCCACCACTTCTCTGGGCAGTACATTCCAATTATTGACAAAATTTTGGTACAGAAATTTTTCCTAATATCCAGTCTAAACATCCCCTGGTGCAACTTGAGGCCACTTCTTTTTGTCCCAGCATCGGTTATTCTCAAGAAGAAACAAACACCCACCTCACTACAACCTGCTTACAGGTGGTTGTAGAGAGTCATAAGGTGTCCCCTCAGCCTCCTTTTCTCCTGGAAAGGAGAATTTGTTTACTGTTGGAGTTGCATTCCCTACCAGGAAATGCAGGCTCCTGGGCTCATGTTCCCTAGCAGGGCACGCAGAGCAGTCCCCCACTGCCTTGCCCAGTTCTGATTTTCCCCACACCTTCACCCAGTATGTGGGACCAAACACCAGTCACACACACGCCACCCGGCCCACAGGGTTTGGGCTTTTGAGTGAACACATTTTCTGCAAGCAAACAAAGAAAGCACTGAGCCTAAAAAAAATAATAAAAAATATACCCCATGCAAAGGGGAAAAATGAGAGGGAAGATTTTTTTCTTACAGTCAGTTGTGATTTCGTAGGGGGAGTTGAGGCGCGCGTCTCCGCAGGGCGAAGTGCTCACGTACAGATGGAACAGGATGTTCTCCCGCAGCCTGTAGCCTCCCTCTTTTAACCGCACGAAGATTGATCGCTCCCAATCTTCTCGCCGTTTGCTATGATCACAAAAGAGGTTCCAGGTCATTTGTTACACGCCAAATCAGAAACATTTCTGCTCCCTCTCTCTGTTTTTCTCCCTCTGTTTGTTTGTTTTTATTAGCACCTGGCATCATATATTTTGCCTGGTGACAAGAGAGAAACAATAAGCTTCTCCAAGCCAAGAAACATGTGGAGAGGGTCAAAACTGCCACAGCACTTTTGGCTTGCGTGCCTGGAACACATTGTTATGATAAAACATGTGGATTCTTTAAGGGTAACCCTCCTTCCTCACATGCATAGATGCATAAGCACATTGATTTCAGAGAGGTGCTGGTTCATGAAGAAAGGAAAAGTTCTCCTGGGCTCCCATGGGAACCAATCAGCTCTGCTCATCAGTGTGGCTAAGCATGTGTTTAAATCCCATTATTACCACTGCAGCTGAGATGTGTGTTTATGTGCTGCACTGAAAAGGGTCTCTAATGAAGCACCCAGATTTTACGGCCCCTGCCAGCCTTCCCTGGTCCCCTGGTGTTGCTTTTCTTCTCCATTCAAGCAGGGCCACCTAGGAGTGCTCTATCTAAGCCAGCAGTGTCCTCTTGGTCACCTGGCATTTTCAGAAATCAGAAGCTGTCCCGAGAAACGAGGACAAAACTTGTGCAGGCTTTTCTCAGTTGAGTTGTAAAAGATACTTATTAAGATGAAGCTTTTATCTTTGCAGTGGTTCAGCAGCTAGATGGGGACACAGCGCACACATTCCATCAGCAACAGCTGCCTGCGAGGCCAAACTCTCCCAGTCCTGCAGTTTGCAGCAATAGCTGGCATTAAGGCTGCGCTGCTGTGTGGTTCCTCAGATGATTTACATTGGGGAAGACACGGGTGATTTCTCTGACAGACAGCTGCCTCTAATAAGTACATTTGGGTAATGGTCGTGATTATAATTTTGAAGGTGAAAATGTGATTAGCGAAATTATGATGAAAGATGACTTTCCCTCTGATGCCCTGGTCCTTCCCTCAAAAACTCAAGCATCTGTTTGTAGGAATATGGCACCTGCAGGTAGTGATTTTCCTAGGAGAGTCTTAATAAGCTGGAATCCAACCCATTTAATTCGCTGTAGGACAGCCCATTAACCAAGGCGATTTCTGCTGGTTTCTCTGCCTCCTGTTAGCGTATACAGGGGCGCTTCCCACTCAGCCTCAGAGCAAGTCCTTGGATTTAATCCAAGCTGCCTCTGCCTGTTGTCTCCCAGTGCAGTCTCTGTGCTATTGAAGCTGTTTGGCTGTCACTCTTCCATGGTTAGGGTGTTTTGTCATTTTTTGATGCCGGGATGCGTTTGCTGTCAGGAAGAATTTACAGGCACATTAGCGCGCTGTCAGGGACAGGGAGCCACACCGACTGCTGAGCTGGGGCTGCCACATGCAGCTCCTTCATTTTCTGCTGGCTGTGGTGGAATTTCCCAACTGCACTAATTATATTATCACCCCGATACACGCCTCTGAAATAATAAAAAACCTGCAAGTCCTGCTGCTTGGACTTTAGAGCAACTGCAATTAGTTTTAAATATTTCACTGCACAATCAGCTGGGAGAATACAAAGCTGAGCAGTCCTAGCACCTGCTATTATTACATTAAACCTCACCAGAGTGGGGGCTGCTTGCAGTACTTAGAAACAGTTGCTAGGTAGGCTTGGAGCAGCCATTCTTTGGGCTGGATTGCAGTTCACAGGAATCAGCACCCACCCCGCTTGTACTGGTTATCGGTTGTCACTGACTAACCTTGCTCTCCTCCCTCTCCCTGAGTAACAAGAAGGGTCTGCAGCCAGTGTGGACGATGACAGCTGCTCTAAAAATAGGTGGCAGGGCTGGAGGGCAAGGCAGCTTGACTCGTCCTCCAGGAGGCTGCGATCCTCCGTAGCACATATGGTCCTGACCTGCCTTTGGGATAGTTTTCTAAGGTTAAACTAAAACATGCCATTCACCCCCGCGCAGCGGCTGAACAGGTTTAACAACAAACCTGTGGGAATGCTGTTATAAACTGGAATGCTGTACTGCCTGCTGCGGCTTAGCACAGAACCGTGGACATGGGGTGCTTGGGAGATTTCAAAGCCCAAGGGGACCCAGGTACCTTGTGAAAATGGTGCAGGTGGAGCGTGAGATGTATTTCTGCAAAGTCACTTCTCCCCCCTGCACCTGGACACTTCCACCTGCTCTCTGGGACAGTAATTTTGAGCTGTCAGAGGGAAAAGGAGTTTGCAGTAGCAATCCTTTGCAGTGCCACTTTGCACAAACAATGACGAGAGAAGCCCACAGTGAGCCCACAAATGTCATTCAGTCAGGGAGTGGCATTAAAGTGTCATTTTCACATGGTGGCAGTGGCTGAAAGAGCAGAATTTGCCCCTGAACCTTTGCCTGCTATGAATGTCTGTGGGCCAGTTAGAATTTGAGGCTGATTCAAGAGTAACATTTAAGAAAGTGCTAAATTCTACCTCTGTCCTTAGGTTCATTATTTGGTAGAACACATGCACGTGCTTTGACCTGACTTCAAGGAGATTTAAACACGTATTTCTGGTTTAATATATGCAAAGCATTTTGCTGAAATAAAGCCTTACTCTCAAACAGAAGTAGAGGAGCTGTTTTTAATGTGTAAATGTACGTATGGGAGGTTTTTAGCACCCCATGCTACAGCACGGCAGTGGCACGGCATCCTAGAGACACCACCAGCAGCCGTAAAAAGGGAGGAGCTGTGTCCATGAAAAAGGGAGGAGCTGTGTCCATGAAAATGGAAGGAGCTGTGTCCATTAAGGGGTTAGTAGAAGAAAAGTAAGAAATAGTAGATGTGTAATAAGCATTCAGTTTTCCTGGAAAAAAAAACCTTAATTGGATTGGATGAAGACTAATCCTTGCTTTTTTATGTGTAAAATAAACAGTGGTTTACACCTGACTGGCTGGAAGAACTTGGCTTCTGACAACATTATCCCCCTGCATCTGCAGGGCTGCTACAGTAGCAACACTGCTATGGTGCTGATTTATTTTAAGAAAAGGCTGTTAGTTTTATTTTTCTGTAAAAAAGAAGAGTTGAATTTTCTTTTCTTCCCTATTGGCCAGTTGGTATAAATAATCCCACTGAAATCAATGTGAATTTTTCTGCCATCAGTGTAAGAGAATCAGACTATGGTATTTGTGTACTTTTTGATGGTGATTTTTAGAAAAAGCTTCTCAAAAGGTCTTGTCCTTCTTTTGCACATCAGAAAATTTACGTCTTACTTTTCATCTTTTCCGTGAAAGTCTTGAGAAGTGGAGGATTATGGTTGTCATAAAAATGAAAACTGGGAGGGCTAAGGGTTTTAATCAGGCGGGTTAGAAGCTGGCAGGTTTTAGTTGTGCTTTTAGCTTTTATTTAGCTCAAGCTCTAGACAATGGATGGTGAAAAGAAAGTTTCCTTTTGAAGTATTTGTCACTCCTGTTTCATAAAGAGGATAAGGTTCCACTCTGCAACTCTCTTTCCCAAGAAAAGTGAGGGAAGTCACACCTCAACACCCAGCAGTGTGAACAGAAGGAACCCCCCCATCATTTACATATTGCTGCAGCTTTGGCTTGTGGAGGGGGTTGCTCTGCACTTCACCTATCTGAGGCGGTCACTCTACGTTATCTTTATAGAAGTGAAAAAAAATATGCCCTGGTACATGGCAATTCATCTCCTCCACAGTGGATACTTGAACAGGTCCGGTGAGTCCCACTCCAGAGATGACCAACCCTCTCCACTGGTGGTTAAAGAAGCCTTGGTGATCTAGTTCCCTCTTGACTGACTGGCTTTTAGAAATCTCAAGTGAGGTGTCAAAAAGTAAACTCAGCTTAGTGAATCCAACTCTCCTGGCCATTCGGTCTCTACCCTGGCCCTTTCTTTCTCCAGCCTGCTTATCCCTGCTCTTTGAAGCCTTCATGCAGCACTCGGGCAAGTACGCGTTTTGTTTTCACTGAGGTCAATATTAGTATTTGTAGATTATGGAAAAGTGTTTCCTTTTCAAGGACAGCACCATATAGAAAAATAATCCTTGTGCTGGAAGTTCCTGAAGTTTGAAATCCAGTTGTGGAGATAACTTTAAGCAGGTAGGCTTGATGGGAAAACGATGTGTGGCAAATAAAGAATAATCTCAAGAGAACAAACCTACCTGCTCCAATCCGTAGGGATTGAAAATTTAAGCTCTTTGAGCCAAGAACTATACTGGGTTTTCAGGTTGGGGAACTATCTTTTTGTCTCAGTTCACATACAACTTTGGACAACAGCTTCCTGTGCTGGGAGAGGACATTAACTTGGGCTGGGGTAATGCAAATGGACAACAACGCAGAAGCCGTGTTTGTGTTTCTCCCAAACCTGAGGAGCTGAGCTGCAGGGAGTCACAGGGAAGTGGAGTTTACCTGTCTGTCCTAAAAACCTCATCCTTTCAGCTATGCGGCAACACCATGTGACTTCTCTACCAGTGGGAACTTTCTTTCTTTTTTTCCTTTTTCTAGAGAAAAAGGGGTAAATTTGACTTTAATGTGCAGAAGATGCATTTTTCATTTAAGTTTGAACACTCCTTTTTTCTGGCCATATGACAAAGCTTCCAATGATGGCATAAAGCTGAGTGTGGCAATAAATACTAGAACTGAAGAATATATCATAACACTCAGTTTTGCTTCCCCATGGACTTTAAGGAAGTGAAATCTGATTTGGGAATATCTTCAGTTCTGTCTTTCAAAGGGGCTTTGCCTTGACAATTTTGGTTGAGATTTTTAAAGCGTGTGCTGCTCAGGGAAGCAGTGGTGCCTGCTCTTGGCTGAACAGAGAGTGATTTGAAGTTATTGCGAACAAAGCTCGTGCTGCACTGAGGATTCTCTTAACAAAAGACTGTTAACATTGATCCACATAAAATAATAATATGACTGAACATGTTAGGGAGGTGGATCAATACGATAGTTTAAGATACAGTGGTAGCACTTGTTTCCCAAGAGACGGTTGCACAAAGCAAGTTCTAAGCTTGCTACACTGCTGAAAACATAATAATTTAATGTAAACTTGAAAGCAAACCAGATTGAAATAGAGAGAATATTGTTTTTTATTAAATTCTTCAAGGCTCTTGTCCTCCTTTGTTAGTCAAGCTTTTCTACTCAATATACTCTCTTGCCTTCAACCCCAGCCTGAAGCGGAAATAACCACTGTGGCTTTAGTGCAACAGTATCACAGACGCTCACAAGAACACACAGTCCTGCTCAGGTTAATCCTTGTGTCCGTGACTTGATGCAAAACTTCTGAAGTCAAAGGGAATTTTTGTACTGAGGTTAATGACCTTTAGATAAAATTATGTGAAAACACAAGTAAGAACGGAGGGCAAAAGAATGATCTATAGATAAGGGCTGGGTTTTTTTTTCTTTCCTTGTTTAATTCCTTGGTTCTTTACATATAATAAATGCCACCTCAGCTTTACTTCTTATTTTTCATAGGATCATTGGATAATTCAGGCTGGAAAGGAACTCAGATCGCTAGTCCAACCTCCTGCTAAGAGTAGTTTGCCAGGTTGTTCAGGGTTTTCTCCACTTAGGTTTTGAAAACCTCCAAGATAGGAAGAAGAACTAAACAACGCTTCTGAGTGACCTCATTCACTGCTTGCCTATACCCATGGGTACAGATTGTCCGAATACTCACACTGAGTTTCTCTTGTTTCAGTGTGTGCCTGTCGACTGTCATTTTCTTCACCTTGGTACGGACGCCAGCTCCATTGTACTGTTAACTCATGTTCTGCTGGGTTTGCCATCCCACCTGCAGTACAATCATGCCCAGCTCCCCCCGTCGCTCCACACGGGTCAAATACGCTGGCCTCTGGGCATGCAGGTGACCTCTGCTGAACCTGCTTTGGGTGGTTGATACTCTTCCTGTACAGGTGGACCCCAAACTGCTTATGGTATTGTTAATGTGGTCTAATGAGTGCTGAGCAGTAGGGGAAGATCAAATCCCTTGACTCTCCATACAGCCCAGGATCCTATTGACCCTCGTTGCTTCCAGGCACACCATCATCTCGTGCTCAGCTTGCTGTTGTCCTACAAACTCTGTCTGTTGTCATCAGAGCTGCTCCCCAGCCAGTAAGGTTACACACTGTGTTGTTGCAGGTCATTCTTTCCTCCTTGATGTGGGACTTTTCATTTGTCCTCATTGAGTTTTCTGCCAAAGTTCCTACTGGCCCAGTGCTCCAGCCTGCCTGGATGGCAGCCCAGCCCTCACGCATGTCGACTGGTCCTCCCCACAATTTGGTGTCCTCTGCAAAGCTTATAATCAAGCACTAAATAGCCTTTTCCAGATTGTTGATAGTTAGCAAGGTCCCAGGATAGATCTCTACAGTACCTAACCTGTCACCAGCTTCCAGGCAGTGTATGACCCATTAACCATTTAAATGGTAACAAGGTGGGTTTGGCTGAAATCAGCAACAATAATTTGTCTGTAATGACTCTACATGCTGTAACATTTTAAAACATCATAAAGGAGTGAGTGATAGCATCTTGCACTTTGGCACAAAGTTTACTGTAGTGTTAACACTCACTGGTTCTCTATTTAGTCAATGAAGGCATTAATGATCAATAAATCACACGCTAGAGAAATTTCAGCAGCAGCAAGGAAGATAGGAAAATGTCTGCAATGAGCAAAATGACCCCCTTCCAGTCTCTGGCCAGTGAATGATGCTAATAAGCCTGCAAGTAAAGATTTGTACAAAATCATCAGGCTTCATAAACCCCAACTTTATGACTCATATCTAATAGATACTGAAAGAAAATCAGCTGAAGTAAAGGAGCTCATGACCCAACACTCCAGACTATCTAACTCTCATTTCTTCCTGCGCAGTGTATTGGTCCTTCATCAGCCAAAGACCCAGAAACAACATAAAGAAACAGAGTTCAAATGTCTGGAGGATGGATCTGTTCCATTAAAGGCCATATAACATTCCCTAAGCATCAACAGAATTCAGTTACCTTAAGTGTAGCTCCAGCTGTGAGTAGAGGAAGTGAACAAATGCCCTTCTTGCCACAATTTCTGCATGGCAGTCGTTGACCACAAGCCCTTGGTCATTAATGTATTCCCCATTTATACATTTGGTACCCGATGACAGCACAATAACCTGAGCTTGCCTGATGTCCAAACCTGCGGAAGAAAAACAAAAGGGTTGTGAAATTGCTGGGGTGAGTATGATATCGTAGCTGCTCAAGATCTCACAGCCCGTGCTTGGATGTGCCAGACCAGACAGCCCTAATGGGACACGAGTAAAGGTGATGATATGGCCTTTGGAATATGCAGGAATCTCACATCTCGGTGTTGTTAGAATAATAAGAGCTGTATTTCAGTCTTGCTGCTAATTCCAAGGTAAAAGCTTGCCATGAAGTTTACTTGTTAAATCAATAACTACATCATAGGAGAGCACAAGCTGTAGGGAGGTAATAAAGGTCTCCTGCAGTGCTGAGAAATGGCCAGGTTTTTATGAGCTGTTGAAGACATTTTCTGGTAGGAACACGTACTCCCTGTAATGTTAGGTTTCGTTGCTGTTGCACTGGAAGTACTAAATAAAATGCAAGTAACACCTCTGGAGTGGCTCTTTAAAAATCACAGAGAGCAAACAGATCTGACTTTCAGTCTGGTTGCTTTCACGTTTCTCCAAGAGCCGCTTACATAGGTGCCTTTCGCCCTTCTTCCAGGGAGGAGCATTCATCACTGAGACCAGACTTGCTCCTCCGCTGCCTCCCCAGATAACGGTGTTGGCAACTGCAAGACAGTCCTTTCTTGGTCCAGTTAGACACATTCTAGGATTAAATCCTGATTTGTTTGGAGGCAATGGCAAAACGCTTACATTCAACAGGATTTCACTTTAAAATGGACCTCATTCAGCCCTGTGAACAATTTCAAAGAACAGTTAAGAATGAACTCAGTCCAAACTGAAATCACTTATTGAACGGCGCATTTTAGGAGTCATCTCTCTGAATACCAAACAACAGAGGAGCAACTTTTAGGAAAAAGGACTTTTCTGGCTGACAAGTGTTTCCTCTAGATGTGACAAAGTAGTGTCAGAGCGTTTGCCTGTGTTTAACAGCTGTACACAACGATGTGTAGGCCAACAGCACAGCAAGTCAGACTGCTGGGGCTGGCATGGTTGTGCCCATGTAGTTTCACGGTGCAGACGCCCTCGTGTCCTGCATAACCTCCACTTCCTGCTCCAAGGAAGTGGGAATGACCAGGGAGTTCTGCACCCTCTCCGCGTGTAATAACGTAGAAATCCATAAAGTGGAGAGTTGGAGCAACTGAATCCAGTCATCAGAGTCTGGTGAGTCAGTGACTGAGAAAGGCTGCAAGTACCCACAGAGCGAATGGAAACAATCTCACCATGCCATGATGCTGCTGCTTCTACAATGTTACTTTAGCTGTAGAAAAGCTTTAAGAAGTATTTTACAGTCAGCAATATTATTTTTTTCTTACAATGAAGCCTATTAAGTGGAAGAAAAAAACCCACAAAAAATGCAGATTTTCTGATTGGAAGCGCCATGACTGGGGCCGTGTTCTCTCATAAGATCCATCAGTGTGATTAGGAGAAATCACCTGAACTGAGAAGGAAATGATATTTTAAAGACAAAGGGCCGGTGCAGTCAGTGATGTCCCAGTCAGTTCATAGGATCCACAATACTCCATAGTCCCACACAGCACTGGGGCCAGTGGGGGATGACGTGCTGTAGCACTGGTGCCATGCTTAACATATGTAATATTGAATGATATCACAATTATCCCATGCCTATAGCAACATGATAGCTGCATGAGTAGTCCAGAAGGGTCAGTAGTATTGTGGCATTGCAGCATTGTGACATTTGCAGGAGAGATGTCAGTATTGTGAAAAATTCAGTTAATCACAGCTGACCCCCTGGTTGTAACAGTGCCATCCAGAAATTGTTGTAGATGCTTGTGACAAAGTGTGCGTCGCTGCATGCCTGTGCCAGAGGTTTAACCTCTCTTTGTCTCTGTAAATGTGGCCACAAGAACATGTTTGGAAGTATTCATTAAAAAAAAGAAACCCAAACCCCAAGAAATGAAGATGGGAGCACGTTGGAGAATGCAACGGAGAAATGAAATTACAAGATGTTTGTGTTTATTTCAATTTTACTACTAAATGAAAAACTGAGGTGGCTAAAAGGCTCCTTTCCTATAAAGAAAAACGTTTATACTGTGCGCATTAGAATTGCTTAGTTTCACTGTGCTTTAGTGTCGCTGCTTTAATGAGAAAAAGAACAGATATCTTAGATCAGAGCCACGTCCATCTCGTTAACTGTGCCTTTCCCATGGGCTAACAGCAAACATTTCAGGAGACACTGTCTGCGACAGAGCCGAGTCCCACTCAGCATCTCAAAAAGTGGTGTTTTCCTGAACAGTATTCTCTTTGGTTGGAAGCTTCGTGATAAGAATCAGCTATTTTTTGGTTCTATTTTATTTATTTACCAATGCAGACAGAGCCTTATTTTCCTTAGTGCAGCAGAAGCACACGAGGAGACGACTCCCTGGCTCAGAATTCCGCGAGTCTCTCTGCCTGCACCTAAGGACCTCTGTCATTATTCTCCCTACATTAGCTCAGCGCTGATGTGCCTCCCTGACTGCCTTCACCTTGCGGCCAAAGCACCAGGCTCTGCAAACACAGAGTAAACCATGTGGGGAAGCCATCCTGCCTACCTGCTCTCCAAGCTCTGCACCGTACTCACACCTGCCCATCACTGCAGTGCACAGGGTGACACCTTTAATTATATCAAACATTTTACCCGTAAATAAGCTTAACTCTTTCTCTCTTCTAACGTGACTATAAGATGAACTCGCTCTGGATTCTCTGAGGTTTCACAAAGGAAACACAAAGGCACCCAGAACCTATTCATGCAGCAATAATATGAATCCCTCGGATATTATTTGCTATCACCATGTCCACCCACACAGGAACAGCAAATGTGCTTGGGGTGTTCATTTTCGGGCTGAATTAACTCCATATGTTGGCTTTCAGTGATATGGGGCTCCGGTAGGTAGTCGTGTGTGCACACAGCCTGGGGTATCTGCCAGTCCTGGCAAGGTACACGTGTTTGCAAAACATCACTTAGATGTTTCCTGGGGCTGGAGGCAATGATTTCCAAGAATTTTGCAGAACCAGTCTGTGTGTTAAACATTAAAAATCTCCATGTATTTTCCATTTGCAATAAGAGAAGATAATCCATATTCCTTCACGCACAGATTTACCCAGGAGTTATGTCTCATCACTAAGACAGTCAGAACCACAGGTGTACGCGACTTCTGCATTGGCTCTGAAATATTTACACCTCACTGGGGACCCAAATGGGGGAAGTGATCTGTGATCAAGGTAGCACGATTCAGTGCTGCATGTGAGGGCACCCAGCATAAGGAGAAGTACTCCCAACAGCCTGGCAGTTGTCTAGTGTGTACAGGAGCACTTATGCTAACAGGTTGTCCTCCTGCATGCCCTGTTTTTCACACACCTAGAGCTGGAGTTTTATCCCCTTTGAAATGCTCAGTATTATTCCAGAGAACACAGGTGGCATTGTCTCTGAGAATGACACGTGATGCCTGGTTGATGAAGGCAAATTTTAACATTGACTGATCACACTGGCATTTTAGGCAGCATTTCTGGCTCTTGAGCCTACATACTCACTGCAGTGATCCAGAGTTAATAAACACTTCTTTACATTTGTCTATTTCGCATAAAACCCAGTCATTACTAACTCCTTATTAATATTTACTTCCTATTTTATTTTGCCTGCAGAACACTTCAAATTCCTCAAGCGATTTCTATTTATGAATGTTAAGCGACCTCCTAAACACTGAAAACTTGACTTCAGACACGTGGCAGGTCCAGATCGAGCACTTCACAAGTTGTGTCTGGGAAAGATGTACCATTGGGTGTGGCAAAATCCTAATCTGGCACTAACCTGGCACCACCAGCCATAGGCCACCCTCCCTGCTCCAGGGTGCACAGCAGGGTCCGATCCCAGAGCAGGGCTGTGCTTGGCAAGGCCTGTGTCCCTACGGACGGGGAGGAGGGGACCCGGTCTCAGATGAAAGGCGCAGGGCTCTCTCTGTGTTCAGGTCGTTTGACAAACAAGGAGAAATGAGGTACATTGTTATGACCTTAACTCCTGACCCACTGATTGTCAGACTTCATGAGGCATTTCTTTCCCTCGATGCCGAAGTAGTGTTTGAGGAGACGTTAGGTTAAAAGTAACTAGTGAACAATTTGTAACAGGAACCTGCCTTAGGTTTCTATTATTTGCCTAAAGACTCCTAATAGTTTTCAATTTGAAAAGGAAATGGAGCAGGGGAAAGGAAATTGGGAGCTGTGTCAGCATTACGACTGGGTCCTGGCTAACGCCGTGTTGACAGGGACCGTCGGGAGAGCGGGAAGGGAATTTGAAATATTTTATTTTCAAAAATTCTGCCAATTAACCCCATAAATGGTACAGTTTTTCATCGCAGATTCAGTCTAATCATCTGATGAGGTAATGAGTCTTTCTGGTGCTCTGCTGGAAGCCTGAGCCCCTCCCTGAGGTCTTGTAGGCAGAGTCTCCTCTCACAGCCAGGCAGGGGGGACCTTGACCTCGCTAATGTTCGTTTTTGTTGTGCCGGTGATAGTCCAGACTTTCATGTCACAGCTGAGCTGTTGAAAAGAAAATGGCTTTCATTGCAAGCCATTTCAGGTTGCTGACACCAGCGGTGGGATTTCATTTCAGCTGTTCTGGATACCTAGAGTTTAGATGTCTGTAGCTGAGCTAATTGCTGTAGACTCTCTTTGTAGCCAAAGGAGAGGAACTTCCCTGGGAAGGGATTCATCTGGCCTATTTTAGATATTTGCTTTTGGATAGTCTGCGTTGTACCTCAGTGTTGCAGCTTCTCTTCGTGAACTCTGCAGGCCTCCAGACAGCCTGCAGAAGCAGAACTTCCGACATCGTAGACAAATGTTTGTACTAAGATCTCTCCTACTATAAGTAACGAAATAACGAGTGAATCAAACCTCCCCAAATCATATGATGGCAAGCAGAGCACATAGTTTTTTTCTGATCTTTAAACCTTTTTCCCCACAAAAATTAAGATTAATGATTTGGACTAATGTTAACATATTCATGCATGGTCATATTGCCTTGAGCTGCGCTACTACACGCATAAAGCAAACACTGCTGTCTTCCCTACACGAACTCCCCAATTGTCAGTCCTGCAGTCCAGCTGACAGTAGCAACGACTGAGAGATGCTGACAGAAGAGATTTTAAGCAAGAAAAAATATGAAGACTTGCTTAGCGAATAAGTTAGATATGGAGAACAGGCCGACATCTTATGGACTGCAGTGGCGAGCTACGCTTTTCAGCCAGTCATGACCATGAACTCAAACTCTCTTCAAGAGCAATCTGCTTCAAGACACAGCTCTACCAATAAAACCTGAGAGTTTAGGCTGGTCTAATCAATGTTTCTACTGACTTCAATAGTTACTCTCACCTCTAGTGTGATGTGATCACTAAGACCTTCCATAACACAGAATTTGTAGCCCTGCATGTTTATATGTTGGAAAAGGAAAACCAAATCACTAAATAATTGCTAGTGTTGACTGTTACGTGCAATCAGAAAACTGAATCACACCGGTTGTATGTTGGAGAACTCCTGTGAAACTCAGTGAGCTTAATTCATATTGAACAGGATGGAGTTTGCAACTGCTAATGTCAGCATACAACCGGGATCACCCTCTGGCTGCTTAGCAGCTGGTGCAACACACAGAGGAGCACCAGTCAGTGTGTCAGAGTCTGTTTCCCTGTGAGTTTTAGACCTTGCTAACGGTAATGAAATGTATCTTCTTTTTTTGACATGACACGGGGAAGACAACTTACTGCTTGAAATATATTCATTTTAAATTAGAAAGAAATAATCAGAAAAATCAGGTTTGATTAATTAAAAAGAAAAAAAACCCAACAAACCTCTTTTATTGGGTTGGAGACAACTGACACAAAATCCTATGTGGTAAAAAGAAAAGCCGGAAATAATGATAGTGTAACATCATCCCTTGTGAATAATTCATGGGGTACAATTTCATGTTATTTTAAATGGTGCTGCTTCTCTCTCTGATAAGCAATAATTTTATGCTCTTTCTTTACCTTTTTTAACAAATCAGTCAAAAGGATTGTCTATTGTTATCTGCAAAAAAGTGTATTTGGAATAATTTTCAAGGCAGCTTAATAGAGCTCTGATCACAGAGTAGGTTTTGTTTTTTTTTTTCCCCTTAATACTCTCTACTCGTAGCTGGATAAGTTCAGGTTTCCATTTCAGGTTTGTTTAGGGAAGGAAAATTTCTTGATGCTACATAGCACTGATGGGTCCCGCATTATTTTCTCTTATCTTCTTCCCTGGCAGCTCTACTCTGTCCTTAGAATGGCTTTAATTTTGCAGTAAGAGACAGCCAAGACACGAAAGGGTAGTGACACTGGCAAAGCTGCCTGCAGGGCCCTGCTGTGGGCACAGCCCTGCACCCCACTGTCCCGAGGCAGGTCCCTGAGCCTGTGCACAGCCCGCTGGGGGTGGCACTGCCAGGCTGCGGACTGCGCTCGCCACCCCGTGAGTGGGCAATGCCCCACGCAAAATACTTCTGCAAAAGAGACAAAGAGCTCTTCTCCCCACCTTCTCCCTGGTAAAAAGCAGGAGAAGGACATGTTTCACAGTATCACAGTATCACAGTACTGTAAGGTTGGAAGAGACCTTTGAGATCATCGGGTCCAACCTATGGCCCAACACCTACACCTGCTACCTACACCTACTCCTACTTGTCAGTTACACCATGGCACTAAGTGCCTCATCCAAATTCTCTTTGAGCACCTCCAGGGACGGTGACTCCACCCCCTCCCCGGGCAGAGCATTCCAATGGCCGATCAGTGAAGAACTTCTTCCTAATGTCCAGCCTAAACCTCCCCTGGCGAAGCTTGGAGACCGTGTCCTCTTGTTCTGTCACCGGTCACCTGAGAGCAGAGCCCCACTCCTGCCTCACTACAGCCTCCCTTCAGGCAGTTGTAGAGGGCAATGAGGTCTCCCCTGAGCCTCTTCTTCTCCAGGCTGAACAACCCCAGCTCCCTCAGTCGCTCCTCACAGGGCTTGTGCTCCAGCACCTTCCCCATCCTCATCGCTCTCCTGTGAACACCCTCTAACATCTCAACATCCTTCCTAAACTGAGGGCCCAGAACTGGACACAGCACTCAAGGTGTGGCCTGACCAGTGCCCAGTATAAGGGGATGATGACCTCTCTGTTTCTCTGAAAAGGAGTTGGAACCATTATCCCTGTTTGTCAGTGCTGGTGTGGGAGTGGATCTATGGTGAGAGAGGAGGGATGCTTTTACCCAGGTCCATCGGTCCGACTGCCCTGTAACCTGGGGATGCATCTCCAGCTCTCTCTTTTCTGAGGGTTCGAGAGGAATGAAGTCAGGCTGCACATACGAGGAGAGAGCTGAGCTTCGAGGGACCGGTGCCTGTGGCATGGTGTACCCTGCCTTTCACTTTCAATGTCACATACGCATTCCTGACACGGGGAGCCCGGATGGCCCCAGCTCCGCATGGAAAACAAAACCCATGCTTGCAAGTCCAAAAAGAAAAGCATATGTAGCCGTAAGAGAAGAACCGTGTGCAGCAGGCATGATCACACATAGCTATTAACAGCAGGCATTTATCTACTGGCCATAGACTCTGCTACAGCTCAGTATTTGCTCTCCAGTTTCTACTGTAATCACAATCTCTGATTGTGATTGTGATCATTCCAGTGGCAAACAGAAGCCTGGGACTCCAGGGAGCACCCTGGCTGTATCCCACAGCTCGCATCTGGGTGTCCCGAGGAGCAGCCCTGAGGTGAATGCGAGTGGCTGATGTGAAGAAATGTCTGACCAAAAAAATGGGAAGGAAGAAGCACGTTCAAGGCTTATGAAACGTAACGGAAGAAGCCCGAACGGCAAATGCACCGCTAGCACATACGAGGAATAAAGAGACTGCTAACAGTGAAGTTAAAGATATTTGAGGGTATAAATGGAATGTGGGCTTTGAAATGCTGGAGCTGCACAGGGATTTCTTTTTCTGACGTCAGACTGTGGGTTATGTGAAAGCAAATACGTTGTATTTCTGCGGAAAGAGAAGGTGTAGGGGGAGCCTCTGAGAGCTCATATTTTCTCCATTAGTGTGTTGAGTAATTCTGCCTCTGGCTGCTCTGCCTGGGGAAGGCTGTTCTCTGCAGCGCTCCTCATCTTCCTCAGAGAGGAAGCAGGGGCAGAGGCGCAGCCTCTCTACCCCAACCTCTGATCCCCTTCTGCAGGTTTTTGTATGAGACTGGCCATGGGTCTCCTTTCGCCGCCCGGCACAGCAAGCTTCCCTCCATACCACGAGCTGTTTCTTTGTGAACAAATTCCAAATGCAGTTCCTCTGGAAGGAACACCCCGTTCTGACGTAAGCCAGCTTTGAACTGCTCAGTCACATCGTCAGGTGCCTGAAAAAGGACTCTTGCACTTATCCACTTTGCATGATGTTCCTGAGCAGGACTTTCCAGTAAGTCTCATTCACAGGGATGATTTCCCAGTCTAGAAAACAATGGAGAGGAGGCTGCCAAAGTGGAGAGGAGTCAGAAAACAGGGGGAAACTGCTGGAAAAACAGCAGGAAAGAGTGGAGAAATTAAACATGTAAACCCTTAGTAAGTTACACCTATTGAAAGTGGTGTAAGTGCCACCTATGACAGTGGTGTACGTGCCTCTGCGTTTCTGAAGGATGCAAATCCCAAGGAGAGAGGTGGACAGTAAATCGAAAATTTAGAGCAGTAAAACTGAAGACCTGGGATAAAATCACAGAAAGTAAAAGTCAGGCTGAATAACTTGTGAGAATCATTAACAATGGGGTCTGTTAGACCGGAATGGTCTCCCAAGGTAGTGTTGCAAGCCCCATTGCTAATTGATTCATTTAAATCTAAACTGGAGAAAGCACTCAGGAAAGCACCATGGGGAACAATCTCGAGCTTGCAGGGAAATGGACTGGATGACTTAGTGGTCTTTCCCAGTTCTAATTTCTATGGCCCATTTCTCTTCTCCCCTTAGCGGACAGAAAGGATGAAATCCCATTAGCTTTGCTCTTGAGGAGCGTGGAAGGAGACAGTGCTGTGCTCGCGAGCACCAGTGCCCTCTGCCTTCCCTTTCTCAAGGTGGACTTTGGAAATCTGGAGGGGGAGATGGGTTAGTCAGCCCAGGCCTCCGCACGCTTCCTTCTCACACCAAATCCACTAGGATTTTTTTTTTTTTTTTTTTAACAGGATCCATGTTATTTTAGGGTCCTTTCTTTTCAAGAGAGTTTGAACACTGTTTTTCTCCTTGGGAACAGAGCTCTGTAGGGTCTTACAGATAATTACTGATTCTAAAATGAGACTGAATTGCGCTTTCCCTGCCAGGTCCTGAGTGCAGGTATCTGTTTTTCTATAATAAATGCTGTGCCACTGTTATCTGAGCATTAAGTAAATTGACAGTCTTATATGCTTATCCTTAATTGAAGTGAGAAAGAATGAAATCCTGAAGGTGGATTTTGGCACATGAGTATAGAAGGAACTTTTTTTTCTCTTAATTTTTTTTTCCTAGATGTACTTGAATTTAACAAGTCTTCCTATGCATTTTACTAGGTCAGTAAAGTATAAGCAATGGTTGATATCACTAAGCCTTTATTCATTCATTCTGCTTTTGGGACGAGATGCACCGTTTGCGTTGAGATTGGGACAATTTCCAGTTTGATTTATCACAGAGCAGAAGGAAAGTCTGAATCTTCCAGCTCTTCACTTCACGTGTTTAGGGATGGAAACAGAAGTGCCTGTTTTTCATTTCCATGTTTTATGTTGATTGGCACATCTATCTTTGCAGCCAATGCAATTATATGTGACACAAAGCCAGGGCTTGCCTGCATCCAGGTTTTGAGAGGTGTCAGTTACTATTTCTGTCAGAAATATCCTTTAAAGAGCAAGAATTAAAAGCCAAGTCCAGAGACAGTAAATAGTCTGGGATAAAAGGCTCAGTGTCTGAGAGGAGAAAGCTACTCTGAAATGGAGATCAGAACAACCAGTGGGCACAGCAGGGAAGATTTTTTCCACCAGAGCTGCACAGGAGGCACCAGTAAAAAGTGATGGAGACACCCACAGCTTTTGCAGAAAGCAGAAAACGGGGGCTCAGTTGCCTTCCCAGGCTGGGTCATTCCCCCATGGCAGTGTTTTCCCCCCTTTTTGCTGAATCTGCGCTGCCACACAGCTGAACGTGCAGAGTGGGGGGGGGCAGTGACAGAAGCGAGGGCCTGCGCGATGTGCCGGGGGGTTCGCGGTGCACCCTGGCTCTGTCCGTGCTCCCAGCCGCTGCGTGCGTTCCTTGTAATTTCTGTTAGGTTAAAATGGAAACCCAGGCCTGGAGGGACGACCTCGAGCCTGTTTTTCCAGCTCTGTGCGAGCACAGCAGGCTGCGGAGCTGCGCCCTCTCTCGTGTTTTCTCCTTCCAACCAATGTATCTTCCACTGTTTTCTGTCCCTTGGCCCTGATTGAACAGGGGCGATGGAAAACCGCCAGCGCTGCTCTTCAGGGGCAGTCCTGGCAGTGACTTGCCTACACCTATATTTTAAAAGAAGGGTGAACCTGGTGCAGCCACAGTTTTAACTGTAAACTCTCGGATGTCCTTTGAACCGGAATTTGGAAACCTAAGTCTGTTGGGCTGCAGGAATTTTGTCCGCCCGTTACAGATCCACATTGCAAAATCCAGGAATAAAATTGCAGCCGTGGAAAAGGGGTGCTCTTACTGATTTTAACGTCATTGAGAAAGAATCTGAATATTATTGATTTAAGTTTTACAACCATAGGAAAACAGATTTCTGAGAAAGGGTGACATATATGGTTTCTAACTACACATCTATTTGTTTGTTTCAAAATATTTTGATAAAACTTGTAATCTGGTGGTGGTGTGTCAGCCTGGGCCCATGAAGAAGTGAATAATGTTTCCAAATAAATTATGCCACTTCCTTAAAAGCATCAGGCAAGGTGAAGAGACCACCTCATAAGATTTATAAAAGCAAATGTAAATGGGACCCAAGAGCCTAAATTACTCCTGCTGCTCCATTCTTGAAGGGATGTGCCCTGAGCACTAGTCTGTAAATTATTCACAGCTCCTCTAACTGCTTTGGCTACTTGAATCCAGCCTGGGATGGAGCGGACTGATACGCTACATATGGCCTTGATTTTCTACTGTATTTTACTACTTTACAACTCTCCTATTTAAACTAAGGATCAGAAATCAATTGGCCATCAATATTCCGGACTGTACTCAGACATCAAGTTTATGGGTCTTAATATGCCTGTAAAGATCCATGGAGATGTATTGTCAACTTTACTTTTTTCTGTTATCCTACTTAGCAATGATTAAGATCCGTTCCAGGAGATATGGATGATAATTTCCTATCTTTTATCACAGCATGAAATTGCTATTTAGGGCTTTTATGTCCAGTTCATTTTTATTTCATACAAGAGGAGACCTCCTAGTTTGCTTTTAACATCAAAATGATTGTCAGCCTTAAAAAAAAAGATAGAAGAAGAGAGAAAATTGAAGTGAGAAATCAATTCATAACCTTTTTCTATGAATGTCATGCTCCTGTGAAAAGGACTGAACTTTCTTAATGCTTCATTTTTAACAGAAAGCATGACAAAAAGTTCCTATCAGTATTTAAACTGCTAAGATTTGTCAAACACAAATGGGAAAATAGTGTTTAAATAGCAGTCTCATTTTGTCTGCAAAGACTAGGGGGTTTTTTTTGCAAAAAGGACCTCAGCAATAATAGGTCACTTCTGCACTAAGTGACAGGAATTCTTCGCTGCGTCCAGTGGTTTCAGGTAGAGCACAAATGTACGTTCAGTGCTGGTGAAGGCAAACTGTCTGTGTTGTAAATAAACCCTGTGCCTGCCAGCTGCCTTCAGCTCGCAGCCCTCGGGGCGCAGCTGCCACCCCCAGCACCCACTGCCTGCTGCCCCGGGCACTGTCAGCGCTCTCCCCACTGCCCTGTGCACGATCGAGCTGGGGGCCCTGCCTGCTGAGCCGCGGTGGGACCGTGCTCTTCGCTGAACACTGCGAGAGCTGCTTCTCACCAGCAGCGGCTTGGCCTCCTGATAATCTGTGACTCTGTGTGTCAGGGACGGAGGTACGTGAGAACGTTGTGATTCTGCATTTGCTGCCTTGTGTCAGAAAATATCAGCTTGCTTGCCCTTTTGTTTTTCTGACTGTATCAACTGGCACAGTAACAATAATAACAATAATAACAACAACGATGATGATGATGATGTCTTCCTGCAGACTCCTCAATAAAAAGGTACGGCAGACTGGCAAGACAAAATAAAACGTTCAGGTTGTGCCTGAGAGGAAGAGTCATATAGGAACGGGCGGGGCTGATCGATAGGTTACCTTAATACGTCATTGCAAGAAACGTGTCCAGCTACTCTTGTTGCACACCCTGGAAATATTCCCGGCCAACAACCACCCAGCCTCTCGCTCACTGCCTTCTCTTGTGGGACTGGGAGAAAAAAAAGAAGGAAGGCAAGAAGACTGATGGATTGAGAGATAATAGTTCACAGTTGCTTGGCAAGACAAATGTCACGAACCCAAATGTGTCCCTCTTGTCTTTATTTCCCCAAACTATTACTGCTGAGTATGGTGCTTTATGATATGGGATATCCTCTTCATCAGCTGGAGACAGCTGGCCTGGCTATGTCCCCTCCCAGGCTTTCGCCCTCACCCAGCCCACGGGGTGGGCATGGGGGTGGAAAAGAGAGAGAAATTCTTCGACACTTTGCCAACACTGTTCAGCAGCAGCCAAAACATTGGGGTCATCAACCCTGTTTTATCCACAAATCGGAAACTCCATAAGGAAAGTTAAGTCCATGCGTCATATGCCTGAACACGCCTGTTCTGAGGCGATGGTTTGTGTTTGACATCCTGTTATCCAGACTGTCTCTTCCACAGGTGAACTGATGTTCTTAATTTACCAGATGTGAACCCATCATATTTTCAGAGAAGTCAGAAGCAGCACTGTGGGCAGTCAGTATGCGACAAGATTTCGATCCTCGTGTTACCCCTGTGCCACAATGGCAAGTGTTCTTACCGCGCTACCTGAAGGTATTCTCTGGGAGTACGGCTTGCTTTACATGGAAGATCTGAATGCAATACCTTACTTGTTAAACAATTTCTCCTAGAGTCAATCAAATAATTTTTGATAGAACAATCTTCTCTGAATCTGCTTCAACAAAATTAGAATGTGTTAGATGACTGGAATATTTAAAATACATGATAGCTGGAGAACTGTTAAATAATTTACTTCAACCTCTCCATCTTTTGAAATGCTTAGTTCAGGATCTGTTATGTTAGTGTTTGAATTATTACTATATTCAAATATTACATTACATCAGATAACATCACATGAGCTGGTATCCAGTGTGATAATTTGCTTTTACCTGGGCATATTTTTTTTTGAGGTTATCTTGATGTCTACTCATCAAATGTTTTGAAAACTTACTTTCCCAAAAATGCATTGAGACTTTAACTTTTCATCATAATTCAGAGCAAAGCATATCTAACTACACTGAACTGCCTGTTTTTCTGACTAGCAATTTATTACTGTGAAACATTCACAGTCAGTCAATAACATAATTTTCTACATTTTTTCTTTCTCCTACTTTGGAATTTGCCCTGGGTGCTACAGTGCAAGTCAATTACAGCGCCCAAATGGACCTCTCTTTGGTTTCCCTGGGAAACTGAAATGGCAGAAAAAAATGTCAGAGTTCAGGAAAAGAAAACCAATCTAGCACACTTCTGTTCCGTCTGTAAAGATTTTGTATTATCTTAACAGCAGTTATCAGAGAATCACATTGTGCTTTTTACTACCTTTGTCTGAAAACTGTACAAGCACAGAAAAAAATCTGTTTCTAGTAATAAATTTTTGTTTGTCTGTTACAGTCGTGTATGAAAATGCAACGAGACATTAACAGATTTAGTTTTGTTGGTGTCATTAGTAAATTTCTGGCCGAGATCTAAGCATTTTCTGCCAGATTCTATGCTCAAATCACAGGAAATTGGTACTTTTTTGAATGTTTTATGTGGATAACCTATTTGTGCCATCTTTGAACAGAGTGAGTCAAGATCCTGGCTACCTCTGGGAACGATGATCGGGAACAGACCAAAAATCAACAGCTTAAGTACAGAAAATAATGACACAAATGGCAAATGATTCATCTTGCCACGGTTGGCAGACATTCTAGTGCTGGAAGACACTCAAATCTTCCTGGAAAATGTACCAAGACAAGGCTGTTTCTAGCTTTGCATCTTCTGTGAATCACTTCGTATCTGTGAGTTTCTTTTCTAGGCTCCACAAACCCAGTAAGATATTGACAAATTGGATGGCTGACAGATTGAAGGAATTCATAAAAGGGAGTTCAGAATTAAAAAAGAAGCCTCAAGGGAAATGGTTTGCGAACATAAGAAAAACTGTATTTTGTCTTAATGCTGACTAAGAAGAAATATGAAACACAAATGTGTAAAATCCCACTAAGGGCAAACCCAGGACTCATAAAAAAATACAGCAGGAGGACACTTTCACACCTTCCCCAAAGAATTTCTGCCCAGCAGGTATAGCAGGGGTCTGGATGTGCCTTTTCCCTCACCTAGCACTGAACACACTCAGCAACTGCGATTTTGGAAGTCATGACTCCTTTGGATGACTCTCCTTTCCATTTGGTGTGGGGTTTTACACTGTGCTTTGTTTGACTCTGTATTGGGTTTGCATGGCAAGGTTTTGGTAGTTGGTGGGGCTACAGGGGTGGCTTCTGTGAGAAGCTCTTAGAAGCTTCCCGTGTCCAACAGAGCCAGTGACAGAAAGATCCAAGACGGACCTGCTGCTGGCCAAGGCCGGGCCCATCACTGATGGTGCTCATGCCTCTGTGGTAACACCTTTAAGAAGGGGAACAAACTGTCATGCAACTGCAGCCTCTGGAGACGAGTGAGAATACGTGAAAGAACCAATACAGACACCAACGTCAGCGAGGACGGACGGGAGGAGGTGCTCCAGGCAGCAGAGCAGAGATTCCCCTGCAGCCTCTGGAGAAGACCATGATGAGACCATGAGGGGAGAGCGGCTGGAGAGCTGCCGGGCAGAGAAGGAACTGGGGGTGTTGGTTGACAGCCAGCTGAACATGAGCCAGCAGTGGCCCAGGTGGCCAGGAGGGCCAGTGGCACCTGGGCCTGTGTCAGACCCAGCGTGGGCAGCAGGAGCAGGGAGGGGATTGTGCCCCTGTGCCCAGCGCTGGTGAGGTCACACCTCGAGTGCTGGGGTCAGTTTGGGCCAAGAAGGACACTGAGGGGCTGGAGTGCGTCCAGAGAAGGGAACGAGGCTGGGGAGGGGCTGGAGAACAAGCCCTACGAGGAGAGACTGAGGGAGTTGGGGGTGTTCAGCCTGGAGAAGAGGAGCCTGAGGGGGAGACCTCATCCCTGTCTGCAACTGCCTGAAAGGAGGCTGTGACGGGGTGGGGGCTGGGCTCTGCTCACAGTGACAGCAATGGGATGAGAGGGAATGGGCACAAGTTGTGCCAGGGGAGGGTTAGACTCGACATTGGGAAGAATTTCTTCACTGAAAGGGTGGTCAGGGATTGGCACAGCTGCCCAGGGAGGGGGTGGAGTCGCCATCCTTGCAGGGGTTTAAAAGACAGGTGGATGAGTTCCTTAGGGATAGGGTTTAGTGGGGACACAGGTACTGGTTGGACTGGATGACCTCAGAGGTCTCTTCCAACCTTATGATTCTGTGATTCCATGAGACAGTCTGTCCCATGCAGCCCATGAAAGATGATGGTGGAGCAGGGGGATGGGTACAGGAGGCTGTAACCTCATGGGAAGCCCACGCTGGAGCAGGATCCTATCAGGACCTCTGGACCCGTTAGGAAAGGAGCCTACACTCAACACTCGAGCAAGTTTTCTGGTGTGACTTGTGACCCTGTAGGAGACTTGTGATGGAGCAGTCTGTTTCTTAAGGATTGCACCCTGTGGAAAGAACATGTGGAAGGGATCCACACCGGAGGAGTTTGTGAAGTGCAGCCTGTGGGAAGTACCTACACTGGAGAAGTTTGTGGAGGACTGACTCCTGTGGGAGGGATGCCACTCTGGAGCAGGGCAAAGTGTGAGGACTCCTCCCCCTGAGGAGGAAGGAGTGGCAGAGATAACGTGAGGAACTGACTGCAACCCCCATCCCCCTGTGCCGCCTAGGGAGGAGACAGAAGTCCAGAGTGAAGTTGAGCCCAGGAAGAAGGGAGGGGTGGAGGGAAGTTGCTTCAAGATTTGGTTTTACTTCTCATTGTCCTACTCTGACTTGATTAGAAATAACTTAAATTAATTTCCCTGAGTCAATCTGTTTTGCCCATGGTGGCAACTGGTGAGCGATCTCCCTGTGTCCTTATCTCAACCTACAAGCCTTTTGTCAGATTTTCCCTCCCCCGCCCAGTTGGGGAGCAGAGTGACAGAATGGCTTTGCTTACGTCTGATGAGTGCAGCATCGGAAATCGAAGTACGACGAGGCAGCAGGTATGCTGCACCTGGTGCGCATCACCATTCACACCCCAAAGTAAAATGCATTCTCCCTTTTATTTTTCTTGGCACTAAATATGTCTCCTGTGGTCTACAGGACTTATACACCGTGTTTTCTGTTTGGACAACCTTGAGTCTTTGCATTATTCCAGGTCTTATCCATTATTCCAGATCCTAAAGTAATACAATAAAACCCCCAAATCAAAGCAGATTAAGTAAAATAATAACAAATTTAGCGTAGGAGCAGTTCTTTTCCAGCCAGAGGTGGAAAAGTCTTCTAGGTCAGCTGCTTTACTTCTAATTTCAAGAGAGGCTTTCTCACTCTTTTCACATCAGAAAGGAGAAGAATAAGTTACTCCGCAGGTAACTCAGCTGAATTTAAGTTCTGTGGTTGGAAAAGATCCAGCAGACAATCCTGCCTCCATCCTGCCGCATCGCAATATTCACAAATGTCCCCATTGAATCTGGCTAATGTAATTGTTGAAAGGAAGGAGCAAGACAACTCTGGATGAATTATACACGCCTTTCCCCTCGGACCTTGTTCTTTCAATACCAAACTCAATCCAGTGCTCCACGCAACAGAGTGAGAATGAAGTTTACAACAGCAGCTCCACGGCTGACAGCCTCTTAAACAGTGAGGTGCCCCACCTGAGGAATGCTCATGAAGACAGACCATCGATGCAACAGTTTCATCAAAGGCTAAAGCTTTCTATAAAGCACGTGTCCATCAGTTAAGTCTTAACAGGAAGGAATATCAAATTTTGGCCCTGCTGATACATATAATTATTTTCCCATGGTTAGAGCAGAGCAGAATTAAAATCACACATACCCTGGATTTGTTTCTTTTGATTGGAAAGAAAATGGGCTGAGATTTGTTTTTGTTGTCCATCTGAAAAAAAGGCTTATGGTAGCCTTATACAGCAAGAACTCTGTGTTTCTAGATCTAAAGAAGCAACTAAGAAATAATACAAATTTTATTGAAAATTACCCCCCCCTGTCTTTTAGGAAATGCAAACCCAGATAGATCTGCATTCTGTCCTGTAAACAAAGCTATGAATGGACATATTTACGAATAGATCTCTACCTCTGTTGCCAATATTTTTTTGTGTGAACTTACTTGAGGTGTAAATATTTAATGTTTCTTTTCTCTGCATTACTATTTATTTTTTTGTGTGGGAGTAAAGGTATCCTTCAGTACTGTGGTCCAGGTAAATAATGTATTATTTAGTCATGAAACACGCCTGAGGAAAATAAATGAGAGATTCTCTTACCTTTGGTCATCACAATGCCTGCAAGAGTTTTGTGGCGTGCGTGCATGGAAGTGAAATTGTCTGTCAGCTCCTGGAACTTCTGTGCAACCATTTGGTATACGGAGTCGGCAAAATCCTGAAAGACACAGTCAGAAAGAAATTTTTCACTTCTTTGATTGAGGAACCTGGGCGTTTCTGCAGATTAGTCACCTGCTGACAACTGCTGAGAGGTCCCTTTTAGACTTAGACACCATCTACCTGAGCAAAGATAAAAGGAGTAGCTCTCTGTTGACTACCCACATCCTCAGAAACGTCCAAAATAATGGAATTAAAGCTAAGACTTGTATTGCTTAGGATTAGTGGTAAAGGGAGAAGACTTCAAGGTTGACTGGTTTCCAGTCTCCTACTTGTTGATCCAGGATCAGTTTACATGAAATTTGTTAGTCCTTAAGGCGTTCTACTGCCGTGAGTTGAAGAGGTGGACGGGTCCAACCAAACCGGTTGTTTCCATGAGACTACTGAGATTTTCCATTAGCCCACTGGAGCCTGAGAGCTGAGGGCGGTGCTACAGGTAAGGACCACCTATTTCTGCATTCGAGATGAGTTTTTCGTGATGTGCTGCTACTGAGGTGAAATGATCAGCTAAGGCATCTGGGCTACGCTTAATTCTGTCAGAGAGCTGTGGTTCCTTTACAGCCACTGGGAGGGAAGGGAGGGGAACATCCGCTTGCACGTCCTACCAAAGACGTCGCTTGCACACGCTCACTGGTGTGCAGTAGTGCTGAGGGACCAAAGCAGCTTTGTTAAAAAGTCATGTTTTCCCATAGACTGTGCTCTAGAGACTGCGTGGTCTGAACCCTCCGGTCAGATGGAGTCCAGTCACTGCCGAGACCTTTGGGAAGCCGATTACCGAAGCCAAGCAAGACAAAAGGTCTAAAACCTGAATTCTGCAGACAGCACAGAGATGGATGTGAACCTAAACCAGCTCTGCTTCTCCTGAGAACACCACTATTTGGACTGCTTCCCTGCTGCAACGTTTAGTATCTTTTCATTTACTTAATCCCTGCACTTCGTTTGGCACAGAACCTTTCAAGCATACATCAGAGATAAGTCAGAGGAAAACTTTGTGAACACGAGTTGTTCTGAAAGCGCTTTGCAAATCTGAACATAGAAAAGCAAGACTAAATGGGTTGCGGGGTTCTTTTGAGTAATTTGTTGTGAAAAACCAAAGTATCCCTACAAATCCTTGTGGGAGCAGATCCCAGGGGCTGGAGCTTACTCTGCAGCGCCCAGAGGAGAGCTCCTAGCAGCCTGCAGCCCCGCTAGCTCTGAGTGTCGCTGTGCCTTTGTTAGGAAAAGTGCCTTGACTAAGCACCAATTCCAGCCTTTCTCCCAGTTTTGGGCTAATCTAACTGGGAGAGGTCCAAGTAAAACAGCCCCCCTTGAATTCCTTCGGTTCCTTTGAGTGTGTTCGTGGATGACAGACTGAATCACCCTGAAAGATCCACTGCCTTGCACAAGTAAGGAAATGTATTTAAGAAGATCATTTCCATTCTTTTTCTCCTAGAACTGTTAATGTGAGGAAAACACGTTGGCAAAAACACAGTATTTTAAACTGGGAGAACGCACAGAGATTTTACAGAGGAAAGCAGAGCCTGATTCACAAATATTATTGGTAATACTACTGCCACCGAGAGCCTCTGCAGGCTGTACACCATATGTTTCTACAGTTTGTTGCAGAAAGTCAGCTCAATTTTTGAGCATTATTATAGCAAATATAAAAAAACCTAATTAAGTAAACATAACAACAATTACGCAACGCACTTTTCATAAAACTGGGTATATTTTTTCATGGACGACCCTTGCAAGTGACTGCAATTTGCTCAAGTACATAGAAGATAGAATTTCTTTGACACAATAATTTTTCTTTGTTTTGCTAAATGCAGCTTTCCAAGAGATTGCACTGGGAATGAACCGTTTGCCCAAAAAGCCAGTTTAGTGTAACATGGAATAAAATATGCTGGTTTGTTGCAAAAGACGGAAAGAGCCATACAAACCCTTTCTGGGAGATGCATGCAAAATCCTACGCTAGAATTAGATAAAAACTAAGAAAAATTATCAAACCCAGTTTGACAGTTCCAAAATGGAATTTCACATTGACTGTGTTTATACCTCTTCTAATCTAATTGTCCACAAACACAATGCGAGCCAGGTATTGCTCATACAGTGCTTCTGAAGGATGAATTTTGGGTCAATTCTCATTTGTCAGGCATCAAAGCACCCTTGTGATATAAATGCAATTATAGTTGCTTTACAGATGAGTGAGTGAAGGCTCTAAAAGGGTGAGGGACTGGTCCAGGGGAATAGCATGAACCTGGGCACAGCCAGGTGTTCTGATTTCCTGATGCTCTAAGTGCTCAGTGCTGGAACACTGCCTGTCTTTCATAATATGAAAGTTTGTTTCCAAACTTGTTTTCCCTACTGAAGAGTGACTTCATCCATAACGGAAAACTGAAGTGTATTTGCAGGACTGATATAACTGGGTCCCATATGGTGGACCGAAAATCTGATCAGCTTTATTTAGACTAGAAAGAAAGAAAAAAAGTATCTCAATAAAACTATATCTGCACCATCATTTAAAAAAAGAACCAAACCATAAATTTCATCTTCTGCAGTCCTGCAGTCCTGTCCATGCCTGCATTTCTAGCAAACCCTCCAAATCTGCATCCCAGGGCATTTTGCGCTCATTAAGAGTTAATTAGCTTAGAGGCACATACAATTCCTAAAAGAATCATTTTAAGAATGCTAAATAGAACACATAACTTTTAACTTTGGATTTAGAAATCCCCACAGCCAGAGCTTTCTTTACTTCATTTGGCAGTAGGTTCCAAAGCCAGAGAGCAAAGAGACTCGCTAAAGGCAAAATAACGACATGACTTCAGATAACATTAGGAACGATAAGGAATTCGGCATTTGCTGATCTCGAGGTGTGACCTGGTACATTAAAGAACAGAAAATCCATTAAACGTGAAGCCTCTTAGCTAAAATAAATCAGGCAAATATTTTTCATCTTGAATCCGTTGCCTAAAAGGATGCCAGGGAAATTAATAGAAATAAAGTAGTGACACAAATGAATATATGTAGGATGCAGGAAAAACAACCAGAAACATGGCGTTTAAGCTGAGAGGTCATTTACAGGTCATTACAGTGCCTCCAATTTCCAAATGGATACTCCCAAAGTACAACGGAGAGGAGGAACAGGAAGAGTCTATTTCTGCAGATGGAGAAAACCAAGAAGTCAATAGATGCACAGCTCAGTCCTATAAGGGATTTGATGCCCTGAGGTTTGATACATGCAATGCAGCGTAATTGCAGGACCTTGAATAATCCATCCTTGAAAGCTGGCCTGGTGGCACAGCTGGGTTGGTACATTTACCTCTGCTCAGTTTAGAAACATAGATTTCATTCCAGAGATTTTCTTTCTTTACTATTAAACAATAATCCTAGGCCACCGAAAGATACACATCCAGATGATTATTCCTGATGGGATAAAAACCAGAAAAACCTAACTACTGATGGCTATAGTGAGCCTGGCTAAAGCTTTGGGATACAGGCTAGACTATGTCATCTGTCAACAGAAATAACTTAAAAGCTGTACACAAAAGGAACCATTCTTTTGTTATTCTCCATTATCAAAACAGTTAACTTCAGAGAAAAGTTGCGTTTGGTGATACCCCCGTTCCTACTGCCAGATATGAGTGAAAATAAAAGTCTCCATCTGGTGTAAATACAAGAGCCAAATACGTCTTGGCAGCTTCTGAACGAGTATCAGGTTGGTAACAGAAAAAGGGAAAATTTCAGAAGATGGGAGAAAAAGAAGAGTAGAAACTTGCCTTGTGAAAGAAAAAAGTGCAATTAATAGAGGTACAAGCAATTGCACCGATCACACGGTGACACAGAAACGCAGCCTGGGGCGGGGGGGAAGGGCAGAAGGAAATAAACAGATACAGACAGTCAAGAGCTCTGAAAATTTCTACCAAGGCAGGTGGAAGAATAAGTGCTGAAATAGCACTTAAGTGCTGGACCTAGGGAGGACTTATGTTTGGTTGTTAAACTTACTTGGAAAACTGGGCTGTGATGCAAATGCCACTGAAGACACTGGACGCATGCCTGACTCAAAGGTGCTCCAAATAAGCCCCAACCAGCAAGGACAGGAGTTCAGGCACACCCATGCCCAGGTCAGGCTAAGGGTGAGCTTGGCCATGCCAGCTTTGTTTGAGTTTTGAGAAGAAAAAACACAACTCTGAAGAAAAAACACAACTCTGAGGAAGAGCTGATCTTCCATGTACTGAGTTTCTTTTGAATCTCCTGTTTTGGTTTGCCTGTCATCAAAATCTCACCCTCCGCAGGTCCTCATGTATGTTGTTCTGTATAAACAATATTTATCACAGAGACAATTTCTTTGCTTGGTCTTTCTAACACTGTGAGTGATATGAGTAAGTCAAACAAGCCTGATAGACCCACTCTGAGGGGCAAATCTGGTCTCAGTTCCACTCAAACCACGAACACTGCCCAAATGCCCAGTGCCACTGTTGGAAGCAACAGTTACTTGTTCACGTACTTGGTAGAAGAAAGAAAACATAATTGACTCATGGAGAGATACTGAGGGACTACTCAGCACTTCTGCTGTGCCATAAAGGAAGGAACACATTACATTTTGTAATTTTACAAAGCCGTGCACTACGGGCTGATGTAGGAATTTATCCTCTTATCAGGGAGGACATTGGCTAAAAATGCCATAACAGGAAAGAGATCATCGGCCATTGGAATGTGCTGCCCGGGGAGGGCGTGGAGTCCCCGTCCCTGGAGGTATTTAAGGAGAGATTGGATGAGGCTCTTAGTGCCATGGTGTAACTGACAAGTAGGAGTAGGTGTAGGTGTTGGGTCGTAGGTTGGACTTGATGATCTCAAAGGTCTTTTCCAACCTTGTGATACTGTGATACTTTTCACTGTGAAAAAAGACTGTGAGATCCTGCAGTATTTATGAGCCATATTTTAACATATACAAGGAGGCTGGAAAAATGAAAAATAGATGTCAATACTATTAAAACTGCACTATTTTGTCTGATGTATTCATCTGCCCTTGATTACCATATCAAATTACTTGTGTTATTCACAAAGGAAAAATCAAACTTTAGATCGTACCATAACAGAACTCAAAACTTTTAGTCATTTCTCAGCACTAATACTTCAAATGGTCTAAATAATTAAATGTGTTCAAGTTTCCAATGGGAGTCTTCAGGGTAAAACTGACATTCAACAGGACTAGTAAGGATATTAAAATCAATAGATTATAAAGGAGAAAGCCTTTAGTAAACATTTTCTATTGAAATCCTGTCTTAGGGTTTATAGGGTTGAAATATCAAAAAGGTTAGATTTGCATATGGATGGGAAGAAAGATTCTGCTATACAGATATCACCAAGGGCTCTATTTCTCCTGTCTCCCAAGTACTTTATTTTCAAAAAATTATGGACATTGGGGGTGAATGTTGACCATGATGAATGGGGATCGAGTTGAATTAAGTTCACAGCCCCCTTCACTGATAAAAGGAGATGGACACTTGGTTCTTTGTACTGGCAGAAGGGGATACACACGCTCATTGACAGCAGGAATTTGTATTTTTTCCTGTGGGGAAAACTCGCTGTCTAAACAGGAGGGGAGGGAAACATAGCACGGAGAATATCAATCCTGAAGCGCTGCTCCTGGTCAGGGTATGTAACAAATTGCTACACAACACACTTTTCCCCAGGCTTGTAAATAAGTTTGCTGTAGCTAGTTGGAGATTCATCACTAAGTGATTGCACCCTTGAGCCAATGAATTAGTCAGGCTCTTCCCAGGTACTACATCACCTTCAAGATGCAGCCTTGAGAAGAGAAATAGCCTACGGTTGTGGGATGCCCTCCACCATCACTCTTCTAGCATCAATTTAACTCCTGTCACCAGGAGCTCCTCCAGCAAGGTTGGAAAGGACTGAACGAGGACCTACAGGAAGGGACAAGGCAGGGGTGACCTGTGGAAAGAAGCAGAGCAGCAGGTTGCACGTTGGATTCAATTCCTTGCCCTGCTTCCTGGCATCCTCTGTGCAAACCACTTGCTTTGACATGAGTCCCACTTCTCCAGAGGTAAAAGGAGATGATTTTTACCCACCACTCAAGAGAAGGATGGGACAAATGGCAGTGACAGTCGTGAGACTCTCCAAGGAGGGTCATGCAAAGACTTCTGCAGTGAGGCTGGAGGCTGCAGTTCACAGCCCCTCGTAACTCAGCCGTCCTTCAGCATGCACAGGCATTTACAGAGCATTACTCAAAGAACAAGGCACTGCCAGGGAATTCATTATGGTTCTTTCCTTGAGATGTGCAGTAATTATTTCTCTCTGATCATAACTCCTGCAGTATTGATCATCATGTCTGGTTTTGGCTTATCCTTCAGGGCTGGTGTATATGGGCTTTGTTTTATCTTAGACAGATGTGGTTTTATTTTGTCTGGTTATATGTTTTCATTTCAGCTGACCACTTTCTTATATCCTGTGCACATCCTGATTCAGAGAGGGCTCATTCACGCTTCTCAGAGGGCACCGCGCGCATGCTGCACTGGCAGCAGCTGGATACATGCTCCCACACTGAGCTTCTAATGAAAACTCCAATAACACACTTCTGACACTGAATATCCTCATGGTTTTCTTATCAAGATTGATGGTGAAGATCAAGTGCTCCTATTGATTCAGTCAAAAGAATAATTTTCACCCCCCATCTGTTCGTAGTTCTATTACAAATGTTCTTGCTACACATGATGCTGAGCTACCATAATGAATTCCTTATTTCTGTAATCATCAAATGTCCCAAATTTGCTCTGCATTCATGAAGGCTCCTCAGTGGCTCGGCTGACCTCAGCTGACTTGGCTGACTCATCTGGACTGTGCCACGGGCTCCTGGGCTCAGGGCGATTATTCGTTGGCTACTTCCCTCTCTTCCCCTCGCCTCGGCTGGAGGCTGATTGCTCTGTTAATTTCCCAGGCCCCACAAAACGTATTTGCCACCACACCATTACTTATGTCATTAGTGATCATTCACTAAATATCAGCACTGTGTTGGCTGCTACACGAGGCAGAGTACAGAGTCCCTGTGTAGCAGAAGAAAGAATGACAAAATGCCCCAAAAGATCCCAGTAATGGGAGTCAGAATAGAAAAGTCATTCTTCCACCCATTTGGGTTTTTTGGGTTTCCTAGTAAAGCCATGGCTTCATGAAAACGATAGTGAGCCCCTGCCCTGGGGTTGGGGAGATACAGCACAAACAGAGAAACAAAAATGAGACAAAGGTAGAACCACAGTTAAAGTCCATCCTTGGTGCATCTCAGTATCCTGTCTCTGGGGGTTTCTGAATGACTTCTTTCAGTGTTAGAATTGTTCTAAGGAAGGTGACATCTGCTAAAATCCATTTAATCAGATTTTGATGAATTGTTCTTATATCCAGCATGTACTCCAGTAATGATAAAGACTGCAGAAGACTCCTCACTTTTGATGTTTCTCAAGTGGCTAAAAGCAAGCTAAAAGTCCTTCACTGTGTCTGAAACCCTTTTACAAGGGAACCCAAAATTCTCCCAGTAAACTCTAAACCTCTTCAGTGAGTTTTTAAGTCACAAGTGGCACACAGGTATTGCGCCACTGCTCTTTGAACGTTTTCTTACAATGTTGCATTTTTGTCATTGGTGGTGCAGTACAGTTGGAAGCTGGTGGCTAGCAGTGTTCCCCAGGAGTCACAGAATCATACAATCACAGAATCAGAAGGTTGGAAGAGACCTCTGAGATCACCCAGTCCAGCCATGCCTGTCTCCCCTGTCCCTAAGGAACTCACCCACCCATCTTTTAAACCCCTCCAGGGATGGCGACTCCACCCCCTCCCTGGGCAGCTGTGCCAATCTCTGATCAGTGAGGAAATTCTTCCCAGTGTCCAGTCTAACCCTCCCCTGGTGCAACTTGCGGCCATGAAGTCGGTGCTCAGCCCAGTCTTGTTCGATGTATTCATCCATGGCCTGGATGAGGGAACACAGTGTATTCTTGGTGAGTTTGCTGATACAAAACTGGCAGGAGCAGCTGATACACTGGAAGGCTGCGCCGCCGTTCAGTGAGACCTGGACAGTCTGGAAAGGTGAGTAGAGAGGAACCTAATGGAGTTCAACGGACACAAGTGCAGGGTTCTGCACCTCCGGAGGAATAACCCTCTGCGCCAACACCAGTTAGGGGCTGTCTGTCTGGGAAGCACCTCCGTGGAGAAGGACCATGAGCTAACTGTGAGCCAGCAATGTGGCCTTGTGGCCAGGAAGGCCAGTGGTATCCTGGGGTGCCTCAAGAAGAGCGTGGCCGGCAGGTTGAGGGTCGTTATACTTCCACTCTGCTCTGCTCTAGTGAGGCCCCATCTGAGCATTGCATCCAGTTCTGGGCTCCCCAGTCCAAGAAAAACAAGGAACTACCGGACAGAGTCCAATGGAGGACCACGAGGGTGGCCAGAGGACTGGAGCACCTCTCTGTGAGGAGAGGCTGAGTGAGCTCGATCTGTTCAGCCCAGAGAAGAGAAAACTGAGAGGGGACCTTATTGATGGTTATAAGTATCTAAGGGGCAGGTGTCAAGAGGATGAGCCCAGACTCTTCTCAGTGGCGCCCAGTGACAGGACAAGAGGCAATGGCCACAAACTGGAACACAGGGAGTTCCAGCTGAATATGAGGAAGAACTTCTTTGCTGTGAGGTGAGAGAGCACTACAACTATCATTTATTTAACTGTCTCTGGAGATATCCAGAACTCGCCTGGATAATTTCCTGTGTCACCTGCTGCAGATGAACCTGCTTTAACATGGAGAGCTGGACTGGATGATCTCCAGAGGTCCTTTCCAAACCCCCTCATTCGGAGATTCTGTGATATCAAGTTTGAAATAGGGAGGAACCCAAGTTTTACTGGGGCATGTGAAGAGGGATGGCCAAATTTAGAAACTGATAGCTCTGATGCAAATTCTGCTACAATGAAAAAGCTTCTGAATCTGCACACAGGTACTACTGTGTGATCCTGTAAATGAGAATAATCAGTGTTAAATATCTTAAAAGCAATTTGTAGCAGCAGTAGGACGCATAAAGATCAAACGGGAATTTATTCTAAGAGCTCAGTGAAAAAGTTGGTCTATTTTCTCAATAAATCCCTTGACTACAGGGAATCAATCAAATTTAATATAATGTATCTTTTTATTTGTTTCAGAAACCCCTGGAGTGACTGAGAGAAAATAGAGCACATAAAATAAGCATACTATTGAAAAAGGGAATACTGTCAAATCCAACTGCCCCTGTTCCTCCAAAAAGTATGTTTTTCTATTTAGTAGGAAAACATTTTGTATGTAGGTTTAATTAGAATCTTTAAATTCACATTAGTGCGTTAATGTTAGGATGCTAACAGATGAGCCCCTCTATTTGAGGTTGATTCATTGCTGTCTGCATTCATCTTGCTCTAAAAAGATGCTACCAATAAATACCATTTCAATGAATTTGGAGGAAACAAGCTTTTCCACTGACATGAACAGTTGTTCCCTCAAGGAGGCCACGCTCACTTTCCAGCTTTGCTTCTTAGAACAGCTCTGTGTTTATCGCTCTGGTAATGAAGAATGTCCATAGCAATTTTGCAGAATCATTCCTGAAGTCAATACTGCACCTGCTAACAAACACCACAAAGTGGCTGGTTGCTTGCTTTTTTTTTTCTTTTCTTTTACTGATCCTTAACCCAAAAGCTTTCTTCCTATAGAGGCACACATAAGGTTGGCTGCAAGTGCTGAATAATTCAAAACAATGAAGTAGCGCTTGCTTTGCAGCCTTGTGCCCGCTCTAGGACAAGCCTCAGGTGTCAAGCTGTTGTACACAACAGATATTAAATTAGCATGAATGGGTTTTCTTTAACTAGATAAAAGCTCTATAAAGCCACGAGTGCCTTGGAATGGCTAGGTCTGTAAAAGGCTTTTATGCTGCCTATAAAAAAATAGATTTTGGATTCATATTATGAGCCATCTCTCTTTAATAAAATCTATGCGTTATCTGAGAAGTGTACTTTCTGGTTTTTGGTTCCTTGCTNGTTTAGGCTGGACATTAGGAAGTTCTTCACTGAGAGGGTGACTGTTCACTGGAATGCTCTGCCTAGGGAGGTGGTGGAGTCACCATCCCTGGAGGCGTTCAAAGAGAAATTGGATGAGGCACTTAGTGCCATGGTGTAACTGACAAGTAGGAGTAGGTGTAGGTGTTGGGCCATAGGTTGGACTCGATGATCTCAAAGGTCCAACCTTACAATACTGTGATACTGTGATCTTTCTTAGGTGCACTAAGCCGAATATCCTTCGGAAACCAAGAGTGGCAAACCCCTTGTCACATACTCTAGGCTGTCTGAGGTCCACTCTCTTCCCAAAGCCTAACCACTTAGAAGGTCTTGGGTAAATGTTCAGTGCAGGGAGAGAACAGTGCTTGCTCAAATCCCTTGAGCATCACTTTGCAAATCTACGCTTGTGTGTTTATAGTTCTCATTAAGGGGCTGCACTATTAAGAGCCTTCCCCATAACACATATGCTTTGTTAGATAAAGCAGAGTGCAGGCAATGTCCAAAACAAATTTAATCTATTCTGAACTGCTGATCCCAGCAAGGCACTGCACAATTCAGCTTTCTGAATCACTGCAGAGCAAGGCAGATAATACACTCTGTGGCAATTACTAGACAGACATTTGTATTTTTCCTTTCTCGTTGTTAAAGATCTTGAAGTCATTTGCTGTAATGATTCTTGAAATCTGGCTGTAACCTTGCTAACAACCTTTCTCTTGGCTCGGAGGGGTGGTAAGGCAATCTGCATTTCTTGTTACTTCATTCTTCTCTGGGCTTCTCCTCAAACGTGTAATTAGTAGGGACAGTTCTCACCGTCTGCAGTGGCTTTGTGCCAGGAAAGGCAGAACCACTATTTCTGATGAATCCTGATTGCTCCTCAAGCACCCAACAGAGCCTTTTGGGACTGATGTGTGCCTGGGGACAGGGCTAGAACCTGTCCTTCTCTGACTTACTATCCCTTACAGATGGACTTAGCACAATTTTAATGAAGGTAAGAACGAGTTTTAGATCTGCTGAGAACCGGCATTTGAAGCTAAAAAATCAACATTACTATTAGCCCGTGCTCTAAAATCCAAATATCACTTCCCATTACCCCCCCCTCCATCTCCATTCAAGAAACTCCTAACCAACTGTCCGTACCTAGAACCTGGGTAATGGCCTTTTTAAACTTTGTGACAACGCTCTTGGGCAAAACCTGTTGCCTCAGCAGACTTGTCTTTAAGGGAAGGATTGAGCATGAGGCCAAGTGGCCCTGCGAGGGCTGCTCTCCACAGCGTGAGCTTCCTTTGGGACCATACCTGTCAGAGGGGTGGAAAGGATCTGCCCACAGATAAGTGCAATGTTACAGGTTTCACTTACAGCCCAGATTTTTTTAAGGCAAAAAAAACCTCTAAGAAAACTTCCTTATCATGGGAAAGCTGCTTTAAGTGATTTACTCACTGCGGACAACAAAATAAGAGTTTCTTGGAAGAGGCAAAGAAGAAATGGATAAACCCAGTAATTAAATAAAAATAATTTAACTACTTACACATAAATCTCAAAGCAGTTTACCTACAAATTGACCAAAACCTACAAACCTCATGTCAGATAGGTAAATATATTTTCTCCTATATATTTGATGATTAAATTGAGAGGCAGCCAGCTTTATTATGTTGCTCAGGTAAGTCAGTGTCAAGGACAAGAAATAGAATGTACAATTCTTCCTTTACAGAAAAAAAAAGGGCGTAATGCAAATATGAATAAATGTCTTTTATCAGCACATCGTCCCTCTGGAAGGATACTTGTAAGGATCTCTAAGGTGTCTGGCATTACACGTCTGGGCCTCTCTATACAGCCATAGGATAAGAAAGAACCTCCCCAAATACAGACAGCAATTCCAGAGAGAAAAGAGGAATAATCAGCTTCCTACTCAGCTCTCAATAAATAAAACTGTGTCACTAGGTGGTGTTTTTAAGGTAATCGCGGGATGTTAGCTCGCTCGCTAAGACGCACACGACCTAAAGGGCACTCCCATAAATTGCTTTCAGCACGTTTCTCCCTCCTGCTCTGCTCCCAGGGCTCCTCAGCCCGGATGAGCTGGCACACAAGTCCTGTGCTACTCTTTAAAGTTTACAAAACGGTCCTGCCAGAACCTGGAGCTGGGAGCGCAGCGTGCACGGGCTACACAAAATCCTTGGATATAAGGGCTGACTAATGTGGATAGCAAGGTAAAACACATGGCTTGGAGGCTCTGAAAGTGATAAAAGCAAAAAAGTGAAGGGTTTCAAGGCTGTCTACAATTGCACCTTTGTCTTCCTGTCTTTCTTCATCCCTTCTCCTCCTGTAATTACGTGTTTAACCATTTCCCCCACCTCTTCTGTCAAGCGAATCCATGCTTGGCCTCACAGCGCTGTCTAGGTGGTCTGCAAACCCAGACAAACCATTATACAAATCGAAGTCTGTCCAGTTTCTGATAACACCAAAACTAATTTATTTTTTGTTTATACTCCACTACCTTTGACAAAGCTTCCTCTAGAGATTTATATCTCCATCCTTACTGCCTTCCAACTGTTTGTCAATTTTTTTGTTTAGCAACCGACAAAAGAAAAAAATATCTGACATCAACCTTGGAAGAGGTACTGAGTGCAGAAGTTTTTTTTTTTCAGATGTGATAAAATCTTGCCTAAAACCATGTCCAACCTTTTCAGTAGAAAGTCCAGATGGCTTTGCAGCCTGTAGAACAGACTTTATTCACTGATGCTTCTCTAAGTGTCAGCAGGGTGTTGTCTTCCAGAACTAGTAAATGCGCAATGAAAGGCAGCTTGGAGGGGAGAAATAAACACACACACAAAAAATCCTCACTTAAATCCCCCTTCCTCACCCCAAAAATCAAATTAATCTGAGAATTTCTAAATACATCTGACTGAAAATTCCCCTCGGGTGAAGAAAGGCTTTGCGAACAACTGGAGGTGTAACGGATGGGGTAGCAGTTCAGGCAGCTCCAGGCTGAGCAGTGATTTACGCACTCACTGCCAACTCCAGGTCACCCTTGCCTGCATCGCAAATGTTTCAGCTACAGGATTAGCACCCTCCCCAAGTCTGTGTGTAGGCTTCACACTGCAACATCGCGCAGTGTTGTTTTCACTATGGTCAAATTAAAACACAGAAGAATTTGTGAGTTTGATGGGAAGGGCATGGGGCGGGTGAAGGCTCAGGAATTTGGGTTGAGTTTCTGCCCCCTTTCCTGGGTTCCCTGATGCCAGACGTGCTGTCAGCCTCTGCCTCAGTTTCCAGTCTGCAAAACAGGAACACGGTGAAGCCATGCGCGGGACTTCCTTGATATAGGGGGCAGTCAAAGTACTGCTTATTCAATTTATGGCCAGCCTTTCCATGGGATCTGGACTGTCCTGCCCATCCCTCCACATTGCGCAGTGTCCAGCTGTGGACCTGGGTGATACGGGAGGACAAGCAGTGAAACAGCCCCGCTACAGCCAGCACTGATGCTGTGGCCATGCCGAACCCCGCCAGCAGCTCTATCCTGTACTCAGCACCACGAGCATGGAGGGCATCTGCCTGGTCTACAACAGGAGAAAAACTGCCTGTAGCACTTCTGAGCCCTCCAGTGGAATCAGGAAGAGTGAAAAGCTTCAAGGAACATGAAGCTCATGCAGCTATATTAATTTTAATCACCATGGGCGTGATACTGATGGCAGTGGTTAATATTGCAGCCATCTCGCTAGTATTGTGATTCTGTTCTAATTGTGTAGCCTTGTAGTTGGCAACACTCTTGTTCCAAGGCTGTCCAACGCGGGCGTATTCCGGGACCAGAGGGCATTGGCACGACTGTAGGGCAAAGAATAAGTGATGGAAACAGTGGGGAAATTTCTCAGAAGAGAAGGAAAAGGAAAAAAACCCCAACAAACGGGTGCACACAAAGCCCTTCCAACATGTCTTCAGCTTTGTTTCCCATTGACACACTTCTCGTGTTTTGCGCTGACAGCTATGGTCCAGCTTTTGTCAGGTAATTAATCTGGGTAGTTCGTTTTCACAGGTGAGTAGCAGGTTGGCAAAGTCTCCTCCAGCAGTGATTTTTGGGTTTTGTTTTTTTTTTTCCTTTTCTTTTCAGAGCACGATGGGCACAAAACACCATCTCCAGTCTGGCTGGTCATTTACTCCTTCCTCATCGCAGAGTTACATGCTGCAGGTGTACCTCCTGTGATTTGGAGGGTGAATGGAAGGAAACCTCAGACAGGAACTTAAAAGCATCAGACTTGCTTTCATTGATTACAACTGACAAAACATTAAAATCATTGAGTTGCCTTGCCAAGGGTGAGCGCTGCTGGTCTGACCCACACAACAGCTTCTGTGCCTGTTTAGAAATGAAACTGATTTGAAAAAAATAGAAAGAATGAAAGAAAAAGAGCAGGGGAGAGAGAGAGAGAAGAGAGAGAGAAAGAAAAAGCATTGTATCTCTTGGTGGGGAAATGGGGGGTGATGTACTGCATTTTACCATTTGGTTAGTTGTGAAGTAATGCGGTAATAATGATAATAGTTTGCCCATGCAGTGGTGACAGCTAAAAGGAGCACCTTTTCTTTTTCGCGGTGCAGCGTTCTGCACGGTCGCTGAGCTGGGCAGTGTGATTCCGTGGCTCCTGTAATGCCCTTGCACCAGAGCTGTGTGCCTTCAAGACATCCCTGAACTCCACAAGTGCACTTTCTTCTGTTTGATGGTTTCTCTCCACTTCCACATTGTGCCCCAAGATATCTATCTCGACACATGGCTGGGTGATACATGGCTGGGCAACTCAATTGCACCTCAGAGTTTCTGCTCTCCACAGCCGACCCAGGCTTGCTTTACTTCTTTTTCCATATATTCCTTCTTTCTTATGGTTCTCCTTCCTTCTTCTTATAACCTAGTAAGTTATACCTCACATTAGCCTGTTTTACCTGTGTCCTGTTGCACCCCACCCCTCCGTTTCCATCGGCGATCAAGCAATGGTTCAGTTAAGATTGTGCTGCGAAAGGATGTAATGTTATGAAATACATTTTTGTCTCCTTGACAAATAACACTAAAATGTACTTTGGGCTGAACAGTGTGGGGAGCTGTGATGTTTCTCCGTTGAGGACAGAAAGCTGCAGTCCCTAGGGTCAGGGTCAGAGGGCACTAATGGAAAGCAGTGCAGAGGCCCCCAAGCAGTCAGGACCAGGAGAGGTCAATTTAGGAAACTGAGCACTCCCCACCTTCTCCTGAATGTTTTGGGCTCTTTTTTCCACGTGAACATAAAATAGCTACCCCCATTTGCAGTGGCCACTCCGGGGGTTCATGCAAGACCCTGAGCGATAACCCTTATTCTGGACAGCTCTTCCTAGAAGAGACTATTTCTCTCTCATGACCGTACAGGGAGCCCAGAGCTACTGGCTCTCAGCAGCAAATTAAACCACTTGTCTCTCTTCAGTTTCAGTGCTGTAGTAACAGTGAATAGGTACCAGTAGTAAATGATCAGAATAAAGTGATTTCCTTACACCAGAAAATGGAATAAAATCCCCTCTCCTAAATCCCATTTAGCTCTACATTCATTACATTGCCGTGCTTTTGTAGTGAAATGTTCAGATCCCATTGAAATGTCCTAGATATTAATTTTCACTGCCAATAACAAGAGTCCCGTGCACTTAACATTGTCCTTGGAACACAGTAAAAATATATTTCAGCAGCTAATGAAATTATCACAGACCCTGCAACCTGGAAAACAAACAGCATAAGAAAGTCTCACTCTTGCTGTTTAAAATGATGTGGTACAGCTGCATTTTGTCACATACTTCATATATATACACACACGCATATGTCACGCCAAACTGTAGATTGCCATTTTATATGTATTAAGGTGGTTAAGAAGGGTTATTTTTAGCTGGCATTTCCAACACAACTCAACAACAGTTTTGCCACAATCTATGCCATGTGTCATATATTTTATAGTTTCTTCAGCCTGGCACAGAAGGGCCTGGGGGTGTTGGCTGACAGGGACTGAACACGAGCCAGCAGTGGCCCAGGTGGCCAAGAGGGCCAGTGGCACCTTGGCCTGTGTCAGACCCAGCGTGGGCAGCAGGAGCAGGGAGGGGATTGTGCCCCTGTGCTCAGCACTGGTGAGGGCACACCTCGAGTGCTGGGGTCAGTTTGGGCCCCTCACTCCAAGAAGGACACTGAGGGGCTGGAGCGCGTCCAGAGAAGGGAACGAGGCTGGGGAGGGGCTGGAGAACAAGTCCTATGAGGAGAGACTGAGGGACCTGGGGGTGTTCAGCCTGGAGAAGAGGAGGCTGAGGGGAGACCCCATCCCTGTCCCCAGCTGCCTGACAGGAGGCTGTGACGGGGTGGGGGCTGGGCTCTGCTCACAGTGACAGCGATGGGACGAGAGGGAATGGGCACAAGTTGTGCCAGGGGAGGGTTAGACTGGACATTGGGAAGAATTTCTTCACTGGCAGAGTGGTCAGGTGGGCTAAGGTGCTAATTTTGCCTTCTCAATTGCCTTGCTGGGAAGGTAGAGTGGTGGGAGGGAGGAAAACCACTTTCCACCACGTGGCTTGGACAGCAGCTGCTTGCTTTGTGGACAGTCTGGTGGCAAATCAATGGCCACGAGCTCCGCGGCGAGGTCCCAGCTGTCCCACCAGAAGGATACAGCGGACACTGACTTGTACGCCACCGCTCGGAGGCAGTCCCTGGGAACCTGTCCAGGCACGTGTCTCCATCAATGCCAGCAACATCAGCGCCATTGACAACTACTTGTTTTAAGGAGAAAATGGCCTGCTTGGGATTGGGGAGACCAAGGGCTGCTCCTGGTTCTGGTTCAGTACGTGGCAAGAGTGCACTATCTTTGCAGCTTGCACCAGCTTCACAGGTATTTTACATAATGCAGAATAACAGGGAAGGAGTCCCCTTATCTGGTGGTCTTGTTCTTTCCCAGGAAGCTTGAGGATTCAGGAGCATTCATATCACAACCATTTCCAAAAATCCCTTAAGAGATCAGCAAAGTTCCTTAAAGGGAGCACAATCCAATCTAATTTGAGAATTTTAGTTTAGAAAGTCTCAAATGTAAAACCCATCTCAAAAGACACGGACTAGCACAAAATGCAGAATCGATAAACAAATGTTATTGGCTGGCACGTGTTCCTGCCAGTTTTGGCAAAGGAACCACAGCTGCTGAGATGCTCAGTGAGTAAGAAGAGGGTGAGCTACGTTCACTTCCACATGGCAAGTCCAATCGGACATAGCTGAGACTGCACTCCAACACGCTTTCTTTTTAGTGGCAAAGCTCTTCAAACCCCAGCGTCTAAACCCAGCATCACCAATAATTTTGGAAAGGTTTTTGGTTTCCCTTTTCCCTGACAAAGCCTCCCAGCCAGGCTGCAGTTGCGTTACATATAGAAAGAATTTAGAATCTGAGCCAAGCCTTGGAGAAATCCACAGAAGCATTTACCTTTGTTTAAGCAGGCTTTGGTTTGGACTTCTTTTGTCTTTAAAAGTGGAACATTTCTGCTATTTTGTGAGTTCAATTTTTTATGCAAAGCTTTTAAAAAATTTGCTTGTGCATTTAATTTCCGTCTACATCTGCAGAAATCTGGAATAGCTGATGGCTATCAGTGATGCCTACCAACACATCTTTTCAGGCCAACTGGCATTAATGCACACTCGTAGCATGTCTTTTGCTAACAAGTACTATTTCTAAAAATCTCAGTGACTAAAAACCAGTCACTCAGAACTTACTGCAGGGGGCTGTGAATCGCAGCCCTCAATTACGGCAGACAGAGAGACAACGAGCCACCACGCGAGACAGGGATGGGATATGGAAACCCTCACGCAATAAGAAAAAAACTTCACAAACGTTTCTTGCAAAAGGCAAGAGAATGAGAGCCAATTGTCCTTAGCCCATGTCTTTCATTCCAGATATCTTCACTCTTTCTCCCATGCCACTTGCTTGTTTCCCATTTCTTTTCCTTTCAGCTTCTCACTGCTTCTTCTGAATCACTCCCAGGTGCTCCTTACTGAGGTTTATCCTATTACCACACTTCAACTCCTTTCCCTTGTACCCTTCAGAAGTGCCTTTTTTTTAAATATTTTTCCTCCTGCTCCCACTTCTAGTCCTCTCGGAGAAGGGGGGATCCTGAGCATTACAGATACACGGCGTACGGGCATGAGAACGGAAGATCTATGGTACTGAGTGTGGGTGATACCGCTTAGAATTGGGCAGAGACTCGAGCTACTGCAGAGCGAGCCAAGGATGCTACTGAACGGGTACCCTGGGATATGTGATCATCCCTGCCCTCAGCCAGAAGATGTTTTGCAAAAGGATGGATACTGTGGGTTAGTGGGAGGACTATCTGCTACTGGGATGAATACAAGTCCTTTGCTTTGGATCAGGTGCTGGATGGCCACTTGTAACAGGAACTAAGCCCATTCCTTCAGTGGCCTTTTAGTTTTACCACAATCTCAGAGCCTGCCCAGGGCTCCTCACCGTCACTTCTGGGTGGAATAAGAGAACAGAAAAGAGATGAGCAGCACTGAGGTCCCCAACACTTTCCTCTTTTCATGTTAAAGAAACTCAGAAATCACGCCCGTGTATTTTACAGAAATTAGAAAAATTCAGCACTCTGACCTCAAACCTCGCTATCGAACGTTTTGTGAAACAGAAGAAAAAACTTCCAACCAGACCTGCAGATTAATAAGAATGAAAAGTCATGAAATCTAAGGTAAGTGACGGATATATGGAGTAAACGGATGGAGGCAAAGGCTTATTTTAATGAATAATGCTCCCCAAAGCCCAAGCATCTACGACGGCACCACTTTACTAATTTTTAATGTAAAAATGTTTAGCTTACTAAGGCCCTCCTTTTGCCCTGCTGAGAGGAGTGCTTACTCAAGGAGTAGAAATGGCTACTGTACCAACTCCACGGTGAGTAAGATACTCCTACTTCCAGTTGGGACATAATCATTGTACCGGCCAATGAGTGCACATGGGCTGAATGTGATGGTTGGGAAACGACCCTGCTCTGCAGAACAGTTCCATCTCAGAGCTGTGGCATCCACCACATCCACCCCCTGCCCCTGCCCCCAGCTCTGGGTGTGCCCATGGCTGGGTAAGAGCAACGCACCCCATGCGCGGCCACGGCCAGCGCGCCCTGCGCCTTCCAGCAAGCCAGACATCATCCAGCACTGCCGGTTCCAGCAGGCTGCCACTCCTGCCGTTTGACGTACAGCGTCAGGTGCCCTCGTTTCAATTCTAAGGAGTCAGTGAGGGATCAGAGGAAACGTTGTGTTTGTCCCCCGCAGGCTGCGGCGTGACACATGGCAAACCGGCGAGGGAGGAACTGTGGGGCTGCGGAATTCCCACTGCCTCTTCCTCTGGCGTTACCCAGTTAAGAGGACGAAGGCGAGGCTTTTCGTCAGCAAGCGAATACCGTCGCCTGCCCTCCACCGTTTCAAATATTTATCGTGTTAAATATCAACTTGGAGAATATTGCGTTCGTTTAAGCTTTTCACGTTTCAATGATTTTTTATTATTTCCATCGACCAAAATAAATGAAGAAAATGTTTCAGACTACACATGAAAGCATGTAAAAATCAATAACTGGATTTTAAAAGATCTAGAATGTCTTGAATACATTCATTTTTCAAACATTTTTCTCTGATCTTTAAATAGCTTTTCTTGAAGCATAACATTTTTTGAAAAGTCAAATACAGAGCATTAAGGGTATAATTACCATTTTAATTATAACTCAATCATCCTATCTACTTTGCATAGAAATTACAGCTTTTATGTCAGGATTTTGGGTACTCACAAACATTCAGGAGTAATTAATGCTAGAGGTTTTCACTGTATATGAACTTTACTTCGTAGCACTTATTTCAACCGGGCTTCATTCAAGAAGTGTAAATATACTGAATTTTATATTCATGATTTTAAAGCAAAAAATCCTTTTCCATAAATATCTGTAAAGTTAAGAAAAAAAAATAATAATCTAAGTCTGACAATCCTCACAACAAAATGTATTTTCCTCCCTCTTCAAATGTAACCCATCTATGTAAACACGGCCAGATCAAATTCCAGTGGCAGTGATGAAAAATTCCTACTAATCAGCATCTGACCAGACTCGGAGCATTGCTGATAATTTTGCAAATATTTCTGGAAAGTATTTAAGTTTAAAAATTTTATTTCTAGGCACCTTTAACGTTTATTTTTCCTGTTTGAATTTTTACGAAAAAAGCTCTTTTTAAAGATTTATTCTAGAAAAGGAGTTTACCCAAGCGAGCCTGCAGAACAGCCCGTTATCCCTCCGCAATTACAAGTGGGTGTGTGTGTATACGTCTGAAATTCAGCAATAATTACAACAAAGTTTTTTTCATAGGGTTAACAGCCCGGTATTAGGTTTAAGCTATTTCTCCTTGTCAGTGTTGGAAAAGGGAAGCAAATATTTCAACGGATACAAATACAAGGAAATAAAAGGATTCTCCACCTGCAGAAGGGCGCAGTTTCTCCTTTTACTGCCTTTGTGACTTTTCCACGTCACTAAGACTACTCGGGGCATTTCTGCGATTTTCTCCGCGTTTTGAGGTGTGCTGGAGCAGCAGATGCCGTTTTCCTCGCCTTTAAAAGCCACACAAATTTGAGAAAGGAGTCTTACAGAACGTCTTCTGTCTTTGTCTGGACATTAATGATATCGTGACATTTTCTGTGCTCGTTTACCATTTCTTGGCTCGAGTGTTTTTGGGGAACGGGAAGGCAATGCTGAGAGCAGGGCTCTGGCCCCAGCTGCAGCGCTGCAGCCCGCAGAAGTTGCTGTCTCTGTGCTACATTGGGCTCTTCCGCACATGGGATCGCTTTTGCCTTCACCAAAAGCCTTGTGTGAAAGCCTGGCCAAGCCAAGCCCCGTGTCCGGGAAGCGCTGTGGGATCTGCAGGGAAGATTCGTGATGCTTGTTATCAGTCTGCACTTGAGACAGGTGTCTTACCCTCCCAATTGTGGAGCTACAAGTGGGTGACACCTGAAACGCACGGGATTAAAGCATTTATGGTGAACACACGGTGCATTCTGCATGTAGATGTGTAAATAGCTCCAACTTTTTTTGATGGATGAATGAAAAATATTTTCTTATTACACCCATCGGCATAAAGCGAAGGTGAATAGATTTTACACTTGGACTGCTCAGTGTTCTTGACAGTTCTGCAAACAACCCTCTCAATCTTTCTTGGTCCCCAGTCTTTGCCAGATGAAACCGGGATCCTGATGTCATTTAAACACCGACATTTGAAAAAAACAGAAAAGGAAAATAAGGGGGGATGTGAAAAGGGAGGCAGAAAACAGATTTTATCACGATCAGTCAGCTGGCCTGACTTGATGTTGACCTGCACCTCCAGTAGTCACTTCTCCCAGCGTTAGAGAATTTCATACTGCCTTGCACAGAGGAAGATTTCAGAAATGCCTAAGCCCATTGATTTCCGATAGACTTGAGTCTTGTCCACACAGAAAACTTGCACCTGCTGAATTTAAATCAGCTTTTAAACTCTGCGTGAAGATAAACCAGCGCGAGCCCACGTGCGGCTGTTATTGCCATGTATTTACAAGCCGGCAGAGAGACAGGAAATAAAGCTTTTTCCTCCCTCCCCATTTAATTTTTAAGCAAGAGTCAATCCTTATTTCACCTTCAGGCTCTGTAAAGCAGAAATTGGGCTGGCAAGGTCGGGTAAGCCCAGGGAACGACTCCAGTTATACCAGCTGCACAGGTTTTGGTGTGTTTGGGCGCTAACTTGACTGGGGAAGCAAAGTGGACCGTGCAGCGTGAGCCGTGTGAGTGCCCAGAGAAAGGACACCCTGCAAACACAAAAGCTCAGCTGGGGGAGCAGTGCTCCCTGCCCCCTTCCTGCCCCTGCTGAACCAACACATCATGGGCACCAGGAAGAGTAGCACAGTACCACAAGGCTTGAAAAGGCCTTTGACATTATCGAGTCCAACCTAGGACCCAACACCAACACCTACTCGTCATCCAAACGCCGGCACTCAGAGCCTGACCGAAGGCAGATGGCTGATGCCACGCAGCAAGGCTGTAATTAGGGGCTTCTATTCAGCAATAAACCGAGCTAAACTCTACCTGGGGACCTGGCAGAGACTGCCCAGTACGCACCGCCGGCCTGGCAGGCAGTGGCCTGACCGAAGACAGATTTATGTGGTGTTTGTGGATGCTGCAGATCAGAGCTGGCAGCTGCTGTGTCTGCAGCCAGGGTCCCCGTGTGAAGCCCACCCTGGTGGCACACAGCAAGGACCTCCTGGGCACGAGGAGCCACAGGGAATTGCAGAGTCCCCAGTCAGCCGTGCATGGTGCTGAGGAGCTGCCCGAGCACAGGGTGGACTGGAAACAGGCTTAAAAGCACATTATTCCTGCCTTGAGCTACACTGTGTGTACCTTAACGGGAGCTGGAGCCTCCTCTGCCAGAGCCACCCGTGCTGGCTGGAGACACCGCCACCCCCAGCAGCTCCTTGGCAATGCCCAGCTCTGCTGCCAGCAGGGATCCAGTCCATGGCCAAAGCAGAGGCTTCACACCACTTCTACTGCAGGCACTGGATGATTAACCCTTCATCTCCAGTGGATTCCAGTGCACTCCTGCCGTGCGTCTCAGCAAGAAAAAGCTGCCTTCTCTTTTTGTTTTAATTTTTCTTGAGTGGGCACCGTTCTGTTAATCTGTTATGTCAGAGCTCAGCTTAAAATAGGTAGATGTGCTCATCTGCATTACTGATCTGTTGCTGATCTTCTAATAAAACAGAACACTTTGCAGTCTTCAGAGTACCAGAGATACCCGAGTTTTTGTATTGTATTTATACAGTAAAGTTTCCAGAATATTTATTCACAATGAAATTTTAGGCACTTTTCTAAATAAATTAAACCATTCCTCTGAGCGTGTTGATTCTATTCTATGCAGAGCTGAAGTAGTTTCCCATTACACGGTAGCAAATTTGCAACTTCAAACTGAGATCTAGCTGCTTTGCTACAGGAATGAAAAAGAAATACTAGAAACCATCTAAACCAATTAATTTTTATCTTTATGTCACTCTACGGCAAATTTAATAAGGGTTAGGCTCAGTCCTTGAAGTGCGTTAGAAAATGTCTTTCCCCAAATGAGCCCAGAGTGCAAATGAACCCTGATCTCAAGACTCTTGTGGAAAACAGGATTTACAGGAACATACGAAGTCAGCATAAACCATAATGGTGCTGTGATGACGCTGGACTGGTTCTTCCAGTTTGTTTCTTTTAGAAGGCAAAATAAAAAAAAAGAGATGCGGATATCCTTACCTAAAGAAAAATGACCCTTGAGCAAGCAATAATTCTTACATTCTGTTTTGGTAATACCTTCAATTTAACAACTGTCTGTGAAAAGGAGTTTCTCACAATGAGTTATTCAGTCACTGTGCCATCTGGGGTATAACTGTCGTTCTGAAGGGAACATCCATGCTATGATTTGCTGTCAGTCTGTTGTACACTGTAAGTCCATTCATTTTTTGCCTTAACAGGTGAAGATAACACTGTGATACACAGTAAAAGATAGATGATAAAAACAATTCTTTAAGAAAAAAAAATAGACACAAGAGGTTTGGCAGGAAAATATGATAAAACGGTCCATTCTGCTTTTTAAAGTACTGTAATAAAACACGTCTGAAGCGAAGTACAGATAACGTAAACAGCAGGGCATGGGTCTGCAACGCCGGCAAGATATTGCATAAGGAGTAATCACGGAGCATTCCCACCACAGTTGCCTGTCACATGTTAACAAGAGCGTTGAAGACTATTAAATAATTGTGCTGAAGAGACACGATCACCTTGCAAAAAGGTGTTTTATTTTTATCAGTTGTATTTGACTTGGCAGAATTATGGGTAATTTCAAACCCAAAGATTTTAAAGCCAGAAGGGATTATTTCAGTCTTCTCATCCAGCTTCCAGCACTGACCAGGAAAGCCTTGCAGCAGCTTTTCCTGCAACTATCTCAGTAACTTGAGCTTAGAGGAAACCCAAGTGGAAAACACCCTGCTTTGTCCTGCTCTGGCTCATGGTAACTGGTATAAGTTCCTGAAGACTGGAGGAAAGCAAATGACACTCCTGTCATCAAGAAGGAAGATCCTGGGAAATACAGGCCTGACAGCCTCACCTCCATCCCTGGAAAGGTGGGGGACAAAATCCTCCTGGAAAGCACTTCCAAACACATGAGGGACAAGAAGGAGACCAGGGAGCAGTCTGCTGTAATTTATGAAGGGGAAACGGTGCTCGAGCAACCCGATTTCCTTCTCTAACGAAGTGACTGGGCTTGGTGAACGAGGGGAGAGCAGTGGAAGTTGTTTACCATGGCTTTAGAAAAGCCTTTCGCATTGCCTCCCATGACATCATCGTAGAGAAGCTGACGTGTGTTAGAAAAGTGGTCAGTGAGGTGGACAGAAAACCCTCCGAATGGTTGTGACTAGTGGCACAGACTGCAGTTGTAGGCACGTCACTAGTGACGTACCCCAGGGACCAGCACTGGTTTGATACCATTAACATCTTCATAAACCATCTGCACGATGGGTCAGAGTGTGTCTGCAGCAGGTTTGCTGGTGATACAGCTCTGGAAAGAGCTGCTGATGTGTCAGGAAGGTTGTGCCATCCGGAGAGACCTCGGCAGGCTGGAGAAACGGGCTGACAAGAACCTCATAAAGTTCAACAAGTAGAACTGTCAAGTCCTTTACCTAAGGAGTAACGTCGGCAAACGGTCTCCTGGGCAGTATCAGAAAGAGTGTTGCCAACAGGCTGAGGATGGTGATCCCTTCCCTGTGTGCAGCATTGGTGAGGCACACCTGGAGTGCTGGGGCAGTGCTGGGCTCCCCAGTACAGGACAGGTACAGACATAACAGAGCGAATCCAACAAAGCGCCACTAACATGAGTGAGAGACTGGAACACCTCTCGCACGAGTGAAGGCTGCAAGAGCAGGGCTTGTCCAGCCTGCAGAAGAGAAGGTCCAGGGGATCTCACTGATGTAGGAGGGAATCAAGGCCAGGGAGCCAGGCTCTTCTCACCAGGACTCGGTGACAGAACAAGAGGCAATGAGCACAAATTAAAAACCTGAAATTCAATCTGAATGTAAGACAATACTTTTTTTTTTTTTTCCCTGTGAGGATGGTTAAACTCTGGAACAGGCTGTCCAGAAAGGCTGTGGAGTCTCCATCTGGGGTTATACTCAAAACACAACTGGACATGAGCCCGGGAAACCTGCTATAGCTCATCCTGCTTGAGCACGAGCTGCACACGCTGACCTCCAGAGATTCCTTCCAATCTCAACTGTGATTCCATTTATCAAAACCTTTCATGATCACCTTTGTGCTTTCAACAAATTCCATAATTTGTGATCATCTTTCCTTTTTCTATTAAAAAAAAAAAAAAAAGTAAATGGATTCTTTCAAAAGCAATCGGGGAGAAAAGAAAGCTGAAATAAAACAAACACCAGGCACGGTAGCAAGATGCGATGTGCTGTGTTCAGTCCTATGCTTAGTTCCTTGCCTAGGGTTCCAGGTGACAATATCCCTTTAAACTACAAAAGCAAAACGAGCTGGTGACACAGCCAGTTACTTTTGTCACCCTCTTTTTAGGCCACTCAAAGATATCCGCATTGACATTAAAAAGCTATTATAAGCAATTTAAACTCTGCATTGATTGTGACACATACATTCAGGTCTTCCTCACGTGGCCTTTCAATAGGCCTGATTCAAACTGAGAACAAGCATCACCCTATAAATAGAGGAGATAATTATGCTTTATTGATTAGCACCTCAAGGTATGAATGAAAACCAGGCAGCTGTTTGAGAACAGCCATTGATGTGGGCCTTCAACTGTAATATTTGTCTTTTCCTTTCCAAATATTCCCTAAACGTTGCCATCTAACACGGAACCTGTACCCAACCAAATTTTGCCACTGTCTGCAATGAACACCAGAGTGTCAGTACAGACTCATCAGCAGTGACTTCATCCACTCCCCACGGTCCCGTCCCAGCATTACTCACCATGGTGGCCTCAGCCCCACGCAGCTGCTCCCTCCCCGTTAGATGGGGAGAGGATCAGAAGAGAGAAAACTCGTGGTTTCAGATTCCACAGGTGTATTATTAACACTTTAGCTGTAAACACCCTCCCTTCATCCTTCTCCTCCCAGCTGTTATTGCTGAGCATGGTCAGCGGGGGTCAGTTGTCCCGGCTGTGCTCGCCAGGCTCCTCGCTAGTGGGGCAAGAGGAGACGCAGAGAAGCCCTCGACGCTGTGTAAGCAGCGCTCAGCAGCAGCTAAACCATCCCTGGGCTACAGCGGCACTGGTTTGGTCACAGATCCAAAACATAAGGCCATACGAACTGCTGGGAAGAAAATTACCTCCCTTCCAGCCAATACCAGTCCACCCACTTACTCAGCTTCCTCCTAGCACTGGCTCATTCCTTTCCTGCTATTACACCCAAACCCCTCCGATGCTGCAAACCGCCCCTCTAACAAACTGCCAACTATTTGCAGCTGCCAAACACAGCAAATGCTCCTGCCCAGCCCTGTGTCAGCCTCCACTGGATTCAGTTTTGCTAACGAAGGGTTTTAGCACCTGCCCCATCTATCCTATAAGGAATGTGCTGTACCAGCCTCATCAACAGACACCTGATTTACTGCGCTTCCAGCTGAACCACACCAGCTAATCAACCATTTCTCAGCCTTCTGCTTTTCTTTGCTAATTAAGCCCCTCAGAAATCAGGACCAGGTATGTTAGAAAAAAAAAAAAGGAGACCTTAACAATTCCATATCTGAGTTTATTTTGCTCTTTGAGAGAAGGAGAAATAGCTTTGTTAGGGTCACTACGAGTCTTTTGAACTGGCTGTGTTGCAAACCAGTCAATTTTTTACAGCTGTTACTAGAATGCACTTAAACTCAGATAATTAATTTTGGGTTACCAACAAAGGTAAAAATAAAACACACAAATCTTTTTTCTTGCCTGCCATGGCTCTGCCCATCAAGCCCTGACATGACTGCCCCCTGTTCACCCTTTCCAGCCTCATCCCAGACTGACACATGGGCTCAGCCTCTCCCTCCAGAGGATGAGTGCACTCCCCCTGGTTCAGCAGGGCCATGCCCTGGTGGTTACAGCAGTGTCACCCACTACTTTGTTCCGTAGAGCACAAAGCAAGAAGAGGCCTGCAGATCTCATAAAAGAGAAAAAAAAATTTCTATATGAAAAAAATTCATTGTGAAATTCAAGTATGCACGGCGGAATTCTGCCTCCTTCTTGTGTTGTGTATTCCTACTTTGACAGCTACTGTGTTCACACCTGTGTTACAGAATCCAGACTTCTGGATCCAGCGTACCACTCTGTGGAAAGCATGAGATGTCCGTGGCAGCCACGTTACCCCGAGAGAAAATGCAGAGACTTCAAGCCTCTGCAGTGCTACGTCCTCGCAATCCCATGGGTTCCGTGTTTGCAGTAACACCTGTAACCCTCTTCTAGAATTTTCGGGGCTGGTGTGTGAGGAGAGCGCCGCCAAGATGGGACAGGATGGGGTTCTGCACAAGCTATGGGTGTGCCTACGCTGGAGCCAGGTCCGCGCTGTTGTGGGCTCCTGTGCTTCGCAGCGGTGCAGCCTGGTGGTGCCAAACGCGCAGCACTCTTGAAGTTCAGGGCATGGTGCTCCTAGCAAAGATGCTGAGGTCAGAACTGGGTGCTCCACAAGGCTGCCAGATGCCCCCATTTTTACACAACTCCCATCTCACCCTGAAGAATTCCATTTTAAGAGAAAAAGTGAAGTCCTGTTGTCTTCCAAAGGGAACAAATCGAGATCTATCATATCAGAACCTGCTGCAGGTCACGATCACTCAAACCCACGTCATTCTATAGGCTTCAATTAAGAAACAGTTTGAGACATACAGCCACAGGGAAGCCTTCTCTCACACCCTGCGTGCCTCTGCGAACTCCAGTAGGTTCGTACCGCTGAACGAAAGGACATGCGGTCCCTGGTGCTGAGGGGAGAAGAAACAGGACCAAACAGAGACACCAAAATGTCTTGAAATGTCTTGATACGTCTTGCAAACGTTGCCTGGCCCTGCTGCCTTGAGCAGGACAAGCTTAGGCTGCTCTTGCCTCTGCAATGGCCCCATTCTTGTATTCTTTAGATAGAGAGTGAGCATCTTGAGATATCTGCTGCTATCAATTATAGCTGAATAGTCTGAAGGATTACTAGGGACAGCAGAAACCACGATCACAGAAAGCTAACTTTGTCGGGAGAGCAGTCTAATAACATGCATGGAAATCTCTTCTGCAGAAATACTCACATCTCATGAATGGCTGCTACTGTAGAGGGAGATAAAAGGATGGGCAAATGTCTCTGACCGCCTCGTTGGTCCTTCTTGCTTCTGCACTGCCCCAGCAGCAAAAACCGTAATGAAAGAGAACAAAAACGCTTAACCAATAGCTCTGTACCTTACATGAACCACAGAGAACCTATGTATTTAATGAAAAGTATCTGTAAATGAGCCTACCTTTGGATTTATGGGGTAAATAGTCTCTCTATAATCGTATTTAACTTTTAAAAATCTTTTTGTTCACGAAATACAAATTAAAAAAAAATATGAAATTTTTTTGTACTCAGAATTATCCCAGTAACTAAATGTATGAAAAGGCTGAATGATATACAGGGCGTATTTCCCCCAGTGATAAAATAAGAATGACCTCTGTGACTTCATTTAGATTCCACCTCTGCTGAGTTACGAGCCGTTCTTCACTCGTAAGGTATATCCCATATCTCACTCAGACTCTCAACGGACCACAAAACTCCTTTCCAGAAAAAATTATGCTTCCCTCATTCTGCAGAGGATTACCCGTGTCAGACGACGTTATATTATTGTCTTTAGTGCTGATAGGAATTACTTTCAGGATGTTTCAGCTCATTACCTCAAGTCTTCATCAGCTGTTTTCCGAGCCTGGTAACCTTTGTGATGCCGGTACTGTATACATCTACACTATTGATTCTGCTTCTTCCGCTACATTACATGCAATACATGTAAACAGACAAGAGTGTTTTGCTACCGGCTACCGAGGTGCAAAATGGTAGCAGATCTTGCAGCTACAAAACCAGATAAAACCTTGAAGTAATCAGCTGAACTGTCATGGAACTAATTCCATGATATAGTAGAAGCAATTATTTGCACTCATATGTCTTACTGTAAAATACAATCAGCGCTAAACCAATTCTGTTAGCGTTGTCAGGGATGCATTTAGCTCCAAATGCTCCCCTTTTAATCAGTAACTGGTTATTAATTAATTAGGTAGCGATCATGTTGTTTTTCGTACGTGTGCGTTATTATTGCACTTGATTTTGTGCCTCTGCACAGCCCACCGTCAACGCGCTGCGAGTGCAGTTGTGTCAATGTGAGCTAAGGCGGCAATCAGCGCAAGGACGGGGCACCCCACACTTGACCCGAAAATTTACTGAATTGTTCTCACAGCTGCTTTCTGGCTCCCAGCTCCAGCCTGCTCCTGCCGGAGAGCCCCGCTGGGAGAGGCAACCCTTCCCGATTACAGGAGCATCAGAAAGGAAAATGGAAACCAACCGGAGCTGGGAAACGGGCTTCAAGCCGGGGCCAGGCAGCTGTGGGAGCTGGGCTGGCGCGTGGGGGCTGCAGCAGAGCTGCCCGCTCGCCGCCTGCAGCTGGCTGTGTGCCGCTGCCACCTGGCCCTGCCAGAGCAAAAGGCCGGCGCGAAAGGCGGGTGAGCAGGAAGCAGAGTGTGCAGCACATCGAGGGTGTCTGCTGTGCCACGGGGAAAGACGTCGTCCTTCTCTTTTTTGGTCCCAGCTCTGCAAACCCACCGGTTGTAATGGTGGGGGTGAGGCTCCCCAGAGAGAGCTATGTGTTTGCTAACGGTTAACGAAGGGGAAATTCTCAGGCCTCCCAGTATTAGTGATCCTTAGTTATGCTCGCTAAATAATGTATTTTTCAGTAGATTTTTATTCCAGTCTGAAAGCTTTTAGCAGGAGCAGATCCCAACTGTGTCAAGAGAGAAACAAATACTAGTAGAAAACAGACTTTATCTGAATTGCTTTTAACAGGGGCCAGAAGCATTGAACCAGGGATATTCAGCTGCAGTAGATCAGTCAAAGACAGATAAACTTTTACTGTGCTTATTTAAATAGAGAGGCCTGAACGGGGGATTAGCTGTTTATCGGCCTCGTGATGGAATGAGAAACAGTTGAAACGTATTTCAGGCTAAGTTTGATATTTTATTCACGATAAACCCACAGGCTCAAATTCAGCTCTCCTTCAAGCCTGTGGGAATATGGAATAAAGGCACCAGCTTCCCGCAGTGATTCGAGGTTTCACGTCAGAGCAAGTTTAGTTTATGTTGATTCAGTTATTCACCTTAGTTTCACAACCACAGAAAGGACTTTTAATACTTGTAATCCTAGCAAGTGCATGTGCAAAGAAATAAGCTCCCAGAATAGCGTATGTGGCAAAGGCAGTGACACACAGCTCCCGGCTCCCAGCAGAGCGTTTCCCTACCTTTGCTAAGATGTCACTTTCGGACTTCGCTGTAATTCCTACAGTGTCCATCCCAGAGCTGGAGGGTTTGCTTGATCTTCACCAAAGGTGCAGTTTTGCCCCTTGCCCCAGAAAGCTGTCCCGGGGCTCCCAGTGGAGTCATTTCTATATTTTAAGCTTCTGCTCCCGACCCCACCGAGTTCCCCTCCCGTCTGCAGCCGGGAGCAGCCCTGCTTTTGCACCCCAAATGCCACTGCTTAGGAAAGGCAAATTGCTCACGCTGCTCTCGCTGCTGGCATCTGACGTTTTGAAAAGGAGCAAAAAACAAGGGAAAAGGCTGCTACCACTCCTGTCCGAGCATTTAATTTGCTCAGATCAATTTCTGTCAAAGGCAGCCTGGAAGCCTTTTTGTTTCCAGTTTGTCTTTGCAGTGTTCCATCCCCTCCCGCTGCGCGGTTCAGCCTCCTTCGTGCTTATCTGGTGACCCGGTGTCATCAAGGACTCCCCAGCAGATCCCTCGGATCTGCACACCTCCCTCCCTCTCCACCACAGTGAAGCTTTGCTCAGATATCTGCTTGATTCCAGCCCATTTACATGGCAAGGATGTTAGTCTGCGCGCAAGGGCTTTCTAGTCTGGCTTATTTACTTGATTTTCTCTCTGTAAAGGGGACTGTATATTTTTCTTTTCTTTTTTTTGGAGAGGGAGGGCTTAAGATCACTCTAAGTTCACAAATGTCCAAGAAAATATAACGATAGAATCATAAAACGAATCATAGAATTTTTGGGGTTGGAAGAGACCTTAAAGATCACCCAGTTCCAACCTCCCCGTCATCAGCAGGGACACCTCCCACTAGATCAGGCTGCTCAAGGCCCCCCAAAATATGCAGGCAAGGATATATTTTTTCTGAAAAACTGCCTTCATTTTAGGCTCCTGCCTATTCATAGAGGGAAACATTTCAAAACATCTACATCAAAGACTAGTAAATCTAAAAGTCATGTTACTTTTTTTTTTTTAGGTATGGATACAGGACTTAAAAGGAAAATTTATGCACTGCAGCTCGTCAGTATTTTTGTGAATGTTATTCATTTCCTCCCATCAGTCTTCTCCAGAATGTGGTGAGAGCAGCAGCAGCAGCATCCCTCTTGTACTTTGATTTCCTTCACAGTTGAAATGTAAAACATGCAGCTGAAGGTTCTTGTCCTGGAAAAGTAGAGGGTATCCCCTCTCAGTAGGATTATTATGACTGTGACCATAAATATCCTATGCTAACAGCCTACTCGGGTGTCAGAGGGCAATATTTTGTGATTTTGTTTTTCTGAACTTTTTGTGAAAGTGAGTAACATAATCTGCTTATTTGGCAAATCAATAATTTTTAAGATGTCTTGCTGTCTTCTCTGTTTTCGTGAGCACCCAGTGGAAGGGCAAACTTGATCCGCAGACTTCACCAACAGTGCCAAGAAACCCGTCAGACAGATGTATATGAATTGCCATCAGTAGCAATGTTCTACAGCTCTGAAGAAGGTGTATATTTGAAGAAGAAAAGCCCCAAATGGGCAGAGATATCTTTATGTCAAGCACTCATGTCTGCTGTAACCTGATATTGGAAAAAATCCCGAGTGGCCTAAAGGCTGAGCACCCAAGGGAGAACGTACAATGCCACCCAAGGCAGCCAGATGAGACACTGTTTCAATGTGTTCTCAGACTGGGCTGGGAATAACACAACCCTTGGGCTGAGCTGCAAGCTCCGTGATCCAGAGGGATGTCTCTGACAGGGTTTTTTCATTTTCCTTGGGGGGGGGGTGACAACTGCCTTCAGCAGCTGTGAAGGTGTTTTGCAGAATGGTGACCCTCATGGACTGCGCCTGCTCTCTACGTGTTATCATGTTGTAAGCCCCTATAAGCACTATGATAGGGCACTATTTTGGGTGACTCCTGCTGCTTCCCAAGTAGCGCAACTGCTAACTTTTGGCTCGGAGAACGGTTTGAAGAGCCATGCGATCTGTTTCCATTTTCATCTGAACTGCTTTATCCTCAGACACAAATGCTTCGGCGTGGAGCTGATTTCTGTTTTCTGGTGTGCATCAGTCAGCTCATCTGCCCTCCTTACTGCCACAACCACGAGCCTTCAAGGTTTTGTGTAGCTGGAGAGGGTTTAAAAAAGCAGGTTCTGCACCACTCCTGGACACTGTTTCTCTGCAATGACCAGGACAACCAAGCCCTAATGGTTTATTTGTGGTGCCGTTACGAACTACTGTCCATATTATGGGTGTACAAGGGTCATCAGGCACTGAGAACTAGACTTGCGCGCGTATCAAAGAGAGTGGAGTAAAAGAGGGCGCTGAGTCTGGAGTAAGGAGTTTATTCTCCAACATCCCTGGGAAGATTATTCCTTAAAAGTATAGGGCAGACTTGATTTGAATAAAAACTAATTATCAAACAAGAAATGAAGGCAGTGCTACCAACTTCTCCCTCCCCACAAGACCTTGGAGACTCACATTATTCTCTGTGTTTAACCTAATAAAGCAATGACCCACATAGGAGGGAAAGGAGTTGGTTGCAATTATTTCTGTAATAGTCCCCAGTTCAGAGAAGATGGCCTAAAAACAGGAACTCAACAGTAAAATGACACGAACAGAAGAAACCAGGAATTGTGGCATGTTTAGGCTACCTCTCTGAAGAAACCAAAAAAGGTTCACTTCTCTTGCTTGAGTATGTTTGGGGAATGTTCCTTTTCCACCTTTAATTTTTAAAGGTTAACTGGATAAAGAGAGTGAGAAGAAATAGCACGCAAGGTATTTATACAGCAAATCAGTGTGGCTTGAGTAGCATGGGCTCATTTGGGTGACACCTCAGTGTAGCAGTGATTTTAAGGTGCCATTGTCTGAATTTATGTCTGATTATATGGCTGGTGTCTGCAGCAGATGTGATGATAAGTAGGTTGAGAGTAATCACGCTAAGGCGCTTTCTTATCAAAGATCTACTCTAGTTGGGAAGAAAAATAAAAAAGAATGGTTAGTTTGCTTAGAAGCAAATTCTGACTTATCAATTAGAAAACTAGGAAGAATGAGAAAGCAATAAAAATTTGTCTAAAGACAATATTGAAGTATTTAAGGAAGAGGAGGAAAAGTTTATGGATGCATTATTATTTTATAGGTCTTAGAATTCAGTCTAAGAAGCTGACGGGTATCATGAGACGTAGACAATCTTATTTTCATTTAATAAAAGTTTATGATGAAAGGAGATGGCTGATTTACCCACTTTCTCAGTGACTATGCATATTTATAGCTCATTTTTATTTCTTATGAGTTTGCAAAAATATTTTATCGTTAACAAAAGTTCACATTGTGTGTCACGCATGTGAAAAAAGGAAAAAAATCCTTGCTCTGACAAATTTTGCTTCTGTTAGAGATCCAGACTCACGGGTAAGATGTTCATATAAAGAAAGTACTAAATGAATAACAATGGCTTTTATTCTTTCAATGAACATGAGCCTGTTCTCTGGTTTTGTTTGGCTGTGTAAATGTCTAAACACATAAATCACATTTTATATCAATAATAAGAAGGCTAAAGTCTCCTCTGACCATTAATTTTCAACAGTCCTAAGATTAGGCCCTACAATTGAATTTTACGACATGTATTCTCTGTTGTGTGTGTGTATGAGCACGTGAATGTGCACAACCCTTTCGCACTGCACTGTGCACGAGCACTTTAGCTAAGATCAAGTGTCAGAAGAAATGCTGGTTTTCTCCAAACCACTATAGAGATGCGCTGTTTAAGGGCTAATGGATGCACTAAAATAAAACGGACAAAGACATCCCCTGTTATTCAGCAGGAAGGGAGCAGTGCCTGTGCTGCGGGCAACGCTGGGCTTCTCGGCAGCATCACTGGGGAAACGGCAGGCTCCGAGCCGCTGCCTTGCCAAGGTGTGCTGGCATTTGGTGCTATCAGTTTTCCCCTCGCGCGGTGACGATCTGCGGGCCACACGGTTGGCACAAGGACCACAAGAGGGAGGTAGTCATCGTAAAATAAATGGTAGGAGCTCGCTTCTAATACTCTGTACATAGTGGGGGAAAATCTGTTTGCATAATTAAGGCTTCCTGGATGTGACTACAGATACGGAATGTGGGGCTGGCAGGACCGTAACACTGCAGCTCAGAGAGAGAAGGCTTTGCGTGGAACTCGACCAAAGGAAAATTCACTCTGGGCACTTGTCTTACTACTCCATTTATTGGAGCAGAATGATCATGGCTTGTATTAAGTAGATAATAATGAAGCATCATAAACAATGTCAGAATGCAAGTCCAGGATGAAGCAGGAGCTTTAACGAGGTCCAACTTGCTGGGAGCTTTCTGAAGTCTCCCTGGGTCGCTTACAAAGCCAGAAAGCAACAAAGGCAATTCTGACAGCTGCGGGAGGGTCTGGTTTAGAAGGAAGTTTCATGTGTGGGTGACACCAGACTGGGATTCAGCCTTCACGTACTGACTGTCCTGCTCGTTGCCGGAGCCCTAATCCTGCTGCACAAACTGTCTCACCACAATGGGTCACACAGATAATAATTCCTCACAAATCGGATCCACACCATCAGCTTCCCGGATAGGCAGGGCTGGATCATCGTGGCAAAGAGCACAAGTCAGTAGTGTCCATGCTGTGTTCCACTGGCCATGTTTAGTAAGCAATTTAGGCTCCGAAGGGAAGAAATCAAGTGCTGATCCTGTGGGATCCTTCTATAAAGGAAAATTAGGTATTTTTATTTTTCCTTTTTTCCAGAGGAAGAAAGGTTCTGGGTTGCTCATCAACTTAAATTGCACAAATGTATATACGCTTATAGAAAATGCCTTTCAGTCTTAAAGACTTTTTCCTCGAAGATATTGAAATTATTTTTTCACTTCTGTAAATGAACACCAGCCATTCATTAACTAATTATCACCATTATTACAGCTCTCCTAAGTATTATTAATTAGATGAGTGGTATATTTAGACTTCACCACCTCCGTTAGAAGAGTTTGCTTTAGCATACCTAATGTTCTTAAAGCTCTGAGCATACTCTGTTTCGCATAGGACTTAAAGACAAGCGCAGGGGAATCTTTCGGGGCTCCTGCTGGAGTGATCTATGGCCAGGAGGGACCAGGAAGTTATGACTGAGGAGCAAAAGAGGGAGCTATGGAGGCTGGAGATGGATGTCTTGACTGGGACCCTTTTCCTGCAGCAGACAGCTGAAGTGTTACTGTAGCCCAGCTGACACAAAGTTAGGTGTTATTTTGCAGTGATGACTGGTTTTCATGTGCAAACCCCTACACGTATGTATTGATGCTATGAGATCAAGCGACCGGAGTTCTTTGTACCCTATTAATTTATTTCCCATGATTCCGTGCAGGTAGCCCTTCTGCATATCCCTTTGATCTTGTACAGATTATACACATTAAAACATGATAATTTCTGCATCTTAGACTCAAACTGTAATCTGTCTGGGGCAATAATAATCTTTTAAGTTAGCCTTGTAGGAGGGGGAGGGGCGGGTGCTTGTTCCTCAGCTGTGAACCTTGCAGTGACTGGAATCTTATTAGCAGCTCGGATAATAATAACAGCACCCGGTGCAGTAATGCCGTGTCTCTAAATTGGTTCTTTTGACATTGTTTTGCTTAAGAAACTGTAATCCTATAAATGTCTTGACTACCTGTTGCTCTGATTATTAAAAGCATCTTTCCCCACCTATAGAGTCAGAAGTAGATGGCTGAAAATCAAATATGATTGGTACTGCAGAGGCAAATCCTCAGTTCCCACTATTTCGCTTTCTTGCATCTCACTGTCAGAAGCTGCACGCACGCCTGTCAGAAGCCTCCTCCATGCACTATCCCTCTTCACACCAGAGCCACATCTATCACTGCCAACCTCAGCCTCAGCTTAATTGCGACACAGGCGAAGGGCACGGTTGCCAGAAAGATGGCAAATGAGGATAGTGAGAGAAATAAAGGGAAGGAGGCATGAAAATGAACCAGTTTTACATCACAGAGAAACAGGTTTCTGGAGGGAAATGGATGAGCGCCGTGGAGTACGAGGCTCTCGCAGACGTGGCGGTTGCGCTTGCCGTGATGCTGCTCACCATGGTGACACTGAAGTTACCTGCCAAGAACCCTTGACCTGCTTGGGCTAAAGAACCATTGCGGTGAGAATACTGGGGTTGCTTTGTTCTGCCAATGAAGCTTTTGGTGCACAGGAGGTTTACCTGGATTCAAATGGTTAGCTCTGCCTGTCGAAGGAAAAGAAAAACCCACCTGCTTTGTTTTGAAGACACAAACCACATTGGGGTCTGATGTAAATAAAGAAATGGTCGTCTACTGCTCTGGAGGCTNATACTGTGATACTGTGAACCAGCAACAGCAGCGTTAAAGTCATTTCAAAGTGGAGTGAATGTGATTTTCACACCTATTCTTTTTTTAATTTCGATCCATTTGAAATTCTAGCACCCCTCTATTCCTAATTTGTTATGGCAATATTAATTATTTGGTTTGCTGTACAGCAGTAAGAATACTGTTTAGACTGAAAGAGACAGACCAGAAGGACTACAAGATTAGAAAAACCAGTCAGATGCAGTTGAGGTCACCTTGTTCTCTTGAAATTTTGAGCACACTGCACTTGGAAATTCTGGGAGTGTGTGGATAGATTTCTATCTGCACAGACTCCTAAGGGTCGGCAGAGCTGGCACTCCAGGTGTTGTGTCCTGTTTCAGATTACCACAAAATTAGCTCCCAAGGTGCAAAGCAACTATTGTCAGGCTTCCATTAAAGCTCATAATTGAAGAAATTGCTTATTATTTGATGGATAACATGAGTTCAGACAAAGTATCCTACAAAACAAGGAGCAATATTTAATGACCCAGAGAAGGTGCACAGTGTTGTGTTGGAATTTCTGTTCTCCTGACTCACTTTATCGCTGCCATTAGTTTAGCAGATACCCAGGTTCCTCTCTTCGCTACTCTGATCGACACGGTGTGCCCAGCCTCAGACCATCGATAGCATTTAACTTGTGCTTCAATGGCACAGCACAGATCAGACATCTGGTTTGAGGAAGAACTGTAGCTGGCAGATTGATGGGCAAATCTCACGACCGTTTCAGTTGCTTCTTGGACCATCTCAGCTACCTCCTATTCACTTTGTACACAGGCAAGAGCTCAGCTGCCCCGGCCACCACGGTACCAGTGTGAGAATTACAGAATTGGGTCAGAGCACTATTGAGGGCTGTGAAGAAGCCACAATCTCAATTATTTTGGCTTTAACTTGTGATATTAAAACCTTTTCCTGATGTAAACTGTGGTGTGCTTTTGTTTACTTTTTTGGTGTAGCTTTGCAGCATTGCAGAACAATCACATGGATGAAAATCAGAGGCAGCGTGATATTCTGCTAAGAAAGCACCAATATTGTAAAGTGATCATAATTTCATGGTGGATTTTCAGTGCTGGTAGGTTAGGGGCAGAAGAGGCACCTGAAAACGCACGGTGGACTGCAGCCGCCCCAGCAAATTCATCCGGTTCTGGTTTTGCTGTTCTTACATTTCCCTGTTTTGCCTGAATCCGCAGAGACCGAGGCCGCAGTGCGTTACCTGCACGGTCTGCTTTTCCAGGCAGTTCCAGAAGCCTCCTGCGCAGGCAGCACTCTCAGAGCAGACAGGAGGATATGGTGCCTCTTCTGACGTTTTACATTGAAACCCCCTTGGTCAGCAGAAGTGGCTGCCGGTCCGAGGGCGTGCCCGAGGGCCAACCCGCGGGGCACCACGTCCCCCGGGGCACCCAATGGGCAAGGCAGAAATGTCAGTGGTCGGGAGGCCCCGCTCATACGAATGCCTGAACTTTTTTGACAGTCTCTTGGACACTGTAATCCGTAAGTTCAGCACAACTGAACCACCAATATTTTTGGCTTTTCCTGTTCCCATTCAGGCTGCAATCAGGAAAAGCCACATTCTGGCCTACATACCCCAAAGGAACCTGGAACAGAGACACGCAAAGCTTCAACAGTCTTTGTAAAGAGCAACAACAGAGAGAATGCTACGCTTACATTCTACAAATCATTCAAAATATAGGTGAAACGGTTACAGGTGACCTCACTTGCCTGTCCCTACTATCAATGAGTTACCTATCTGATATCTAAAATACGATGAAGCACATTAAATGAGTGCGTGGTTGGTTCATTATTCTGGGAAGAAATTAAAAAGCCCCCAACCTTTCAAACTCTCTCTCTAAGCTGTTTTGTTTTCAGGGTGCTGTCCTGCAGTTTTGGACACAAATCAAGCTAAGCCTAAGTAGGAATAGCTTTGAAAACATGACCTGAAACGTGTCCTTGAAAACGTGATTCACAGAAGACTGGGGGGACAAGAAGGAGCTGAAACGACTTTTGGGGCAGCTGGCTCCAACCACAGCACAAAGAGAACCACTCGCTCCCCACTATGATTGCCACCGCTTTGACTGACCAAACAGCCAGATGGGCTGACTGAAGCAGTGAGTAAAGACCATCATTTGATGAGATAACACAGCGAGAACCAGTAAAAATCCGGAAGCATTTAATCCTTAAGCTATAGCCCAGCTGAAGTCAGTGGAAATAACGTCTGTTGGGTTATGGCTAAAGTGAGTAACACAAATTCAGATTTTGTGTCATGGCTACAATGTACATTGATGAGAGCAGCTATTAAGAAGGTCACCAGGAATCAGTGTTAAGGCTTATCTCTCAATTAATGTGCTGAACGCTGGCATTAAAAGTGTCCAGGCAATCTTTCAGTTGGACAATACAAAACCACTCAAAAATACTGACAGAGAAAGTTCAGTGACACCTTTCCACTGACATTTATAATTCCAGAACAGCAAGAAGGAGAAAATAAGAAGGGCAGAAGTCTACAAAAAAGAGAAAAGGCCACAAAAAAGCGGAAGATACACTAAAGAATTTGTTGCCTAGTGAACAATTTGGGACCCAGGTGAGATGTGAAGTAAAGCAGCAAGGGAATATTTCAGAGAGCGCTTGTGGCGCGGTTTCAGAACAGGACAAACCATTTGGTGATGAATGCTTGGTATTTACCTGCGAACTCACCCAGCAAAACTCACCGGGGGCAGAAACGCAGCCGGTAGCATGGGACTATGGATTCCTGTATATGTTCGATTGCCAGGTTTCCATGGGGAAGGATAGGCATGTTCATCAAAACAAACCACATTTACCAGAATTAATTAGAGCAGGAAAGAGCACGGATTTTGCATTTAAAACTCCTCCGTACTTCAGAGCATTACTGGAAGGATGGAACTGCCAGGTTGGCTAAGGCTTCCAGAATGCCTGCAAAGCACTCTGTGGAGATCACCGTTATTATTAAATTATGTTATTATCCCACTTGTTCATGGAGTTTACAAACCAGAATTAAAAGGAAGAGGTGAAGGATTATCATGTATTTTAGAATTTCTTCATTTCTCATGTTTCCTTTTTGGAAACATAGGAAGGAAACTTCTGATCACCAAATATAATTCCCGAGTTCTGCAGGCAATCATCACCTAAAGAACTAATAGCCTATCAAACTCTTTGAACAGCTAATGAATATCTTTACTCACATTAATGAGAACTGCTACGAATACTTTGCATTTACACACTACTTAAGGATATCGAAGTGTTCTTTCACATACTTTTATTACAAGCATATTGGATTTAAATGACTTGCCTAGGGTCTCACAGCAAGCCAGCGACAGAATGACTCTCGGTGCTCCCAGTGCTTTGCATTAAATCCTGGACATTAACAGTTCCCTCCATAAAGGGAGCTTTGTAGTGGTAGCACCTCCTGGTGCTGGTGGATCAAACGTTTCATGATAGCACAAACAAATCAACCCATGTAATGCTTCCCGGTGTCCCAGCAAATCCTGGCTTCCTTTGAACTTGCAAAACTGACAAAACTCTGAGCAATGCTAAGATGGCCAACTAGGAAATTCTGATGTGCTAAGTATGTACTTCAGAACTCTATTTTCTGTATGAATACAGCAATCATCTCCACATTGGTTCCAGGAACACCTCAGAGCTTTCACTATCCCTTGTGCTGTTGGAGGCATATCTGGAAACAAAACAGTAAAGAACAGCCCCAAAAAGTAAGCCTATAATAAAGAAAAGTCCTTAACTTTTCCAGTGGCAGAATTGCCTGGAGAGTTTGCTCTGACAAAGGCACATTCCCTGTCATTGATTGCTCCTCTGAATGCCACCGTCCTCATAAAAAAACTGACTCTAAAAGGAAGATATGGGACATCCCTTTGCTTATGAGCTCTTTTCTGCCAAGAAAGCTGCAGTACCACATAATGACCTGATTTTTCTGTCTGTGTCAATGTTCTCATTCTCTCTAGCAAACTGAAACACTGGCATTTCCCCCTACATTTCGTCCTCTCATCTATGCCTCCTATGGAAAGGGCTGCAAATTTTACCCAAGGATTTCAGTATGTGATTCTCAAGCTTTTGCCTGCGGCATCTGGGTCTTCCTCTGAGAAAAGAACTATTTTGTGGCGTGGCACTTGCTATAACGTAAGAGGAACCATCTGGTAGAACACAAACAGCTACAGCAATATCGATTCCACTAATAGAAACATTTCCTCCAGCGTGGTGATGGCTACCCAGGAGCTCTCACCTGTGGCAAATGGTGACATTTACTCCTGCTGGGAATGTGGCTGGGCAGCCGAATGTTAAAGAGGGCCTGTAGAGCCGCCTGTGCCGCTTGACCCTTGGCCAGCTTCTTGCTGCGTCCTGAGCCTTCAAATGTTCTCCCGTCCACTCGCACTGCCATCACAAAACTCTTGATGTGTTGCTTCTCCACAGTCTCTGAGAGGCAGACGTACCGCAGGCCCGACCGCAGCTCATTTAGCAGCACCACTGGGTTCTTCTCGCTCTCTGCTTTGGATGCCATCTTGTGCCTGTTTTGTTTACCGTGGCCCATTAAGTCCAGCGTATGGCAAAGTAAGCGCCCGTGTCGATACGCAGTGGAAAGCAATTCGTTGTTAACGGGGTTATAGACTGAAAAGTCCTCGCTGTGTGTAGATGGTTCGAACTCCTTGAACAGAGTATCTGGAAAGTCTGCCTGATCAGAAGTAAAGTCTGTGGATGGGTTGACGCAGTTGCCCATGGCAAAGTGAGCTTGGCAGGCGTTGGGGAACTGAACAAATGACTTAAGAGCCAGCTCCGCAGCACGCATTTTGGCTTTCTTTTTTGTGGGCCCTGTGCCTTCAAATGTAAGGCCATTTACTTCCACAGCAACAGCAAAGACTGGAGCATGTACTGGACCTGTCTGGGAAACCATTTTATATTGTAAACCTGGTTTAAGTTCATGTAGCTGAACCAGAGCATTCTTTGGTGTCACTGACCACGAGACTTTCTTCCAGATGAGTTGGAGCTTGCAGAAATGGCCATTATTGCCTTCCTCTAAGGGTCTTTTTCTCTTACTGCTAGGTGTTCCCCCTCTTGCCCTCTCATTAGAGGATATTGGATGATCCTCCAGGTTGCCGATATTTCGATTTTCCTTTACTTCTGCACTGCTGGTACCTGTCAGCAAAGAAAGAAAAAACCTCACATTACTGTTGTCATCATAGTAGCTGACATTATGCCTAGGGCTGGTATCCAGAAAAACAGCCAGAAAAGAAAAAAAGTTAAGGACAGATATCCTTGCTCAGCCCTTTTTGGGACTTTTCCTTAAATATCTTTGTAATGGTTGGTTTATTATTTATAGCACAGATTTTATGCATGTCCTGAATGTTTACTTGTCCCTGATTTCTGCTTGTATTAGTCACCAGCCTCTTGGTTTTTTTTTTAAAAAAAGAGATTACATCATTCAAAGATGAAGCATAACTGATGCCATGTGACTTAAATGAACTACGGCATTCACACTGGATAATTACCAGTAAAAAGTGAATCATTTGCAAAGTTCCTTTAGGCTGAGATTTGTTCTATAATCCATGTGGGTGAATGCTTATGAACACATTATTAGAAATCAGAAATGATTCACAAATAATTCACAAACAGAAAAATGGGCAAATGCATTGAATAATTTATTTACAATGAATACATTGACCAGCTCTACTCATACCACAGACTCTTGTTGCTAACATCATAAATCCAGCCTAAGAGATGATCTGACAGAACTTCCTAGCATTTGAAACAATAATTTGGTTGGGACTCAGATTCCAGTTTAATAAGTGAGGGTCTTTCTGTCAAATTCACTTGCAGACACTCTTAGCTCCTGCATCAGCAACAACTAATATTGCAAAAATTCTACGTAAATCTAAGTGAGACGAGGAAAAGCCAGAGCATCATGACGGGAGAAATTACGGATGTAAAGAATGATCTATGTCAAAGAAATGCGACTGCCAGGAGCACCAGGAAGGGAATGAAGTGCCAGTGGGGAGCTATGGAGGGAGCAGTCTGTTGTCGCTGAGCCAATGAATCACACATTGCTCTGAACTGCACTCGTGCAATGCCCATGCTGCGAGGCAGCGCTCTTCGTTACAGCAGATGAATGACTGAGAACAGAGATTCATCTCACTGATGTCCTGAATGAGACAAAATGTGCCACTGTCTAAGTAAGCGTTCGGTAGCATTTATGTCACTTCTGATGAATTTGTTTAAATACATCACATTTCTGCTACATCCTCCAGTCCTCCTGCGTCTTGCTTGGGGCAGAGACAAGTTGAGGAACTAAACATGAGTGTAACCAACCCATGACACAGTCCATCCCTGGAGTGATGCACCTGGTCCCTCTGCGAGCAGAGCACCCCTGGCTGGTGCTGTACTCCAGCCAGCACAGAGCGTGGAACCCTTCCCGGGGTTCGCTATCGGCAGACACAAGCAGGCTGCATGAATCCCATGTGCAGAGAAGGTCGCTGTGGTCCTCAGTGGACAGAGAATGGTCATCCCACTTTTTGTGGGGCCATGGCCACATTTGTTTTCCTCTCTACCCTGATGTCCAAGCTGGCTGTGAGGATGTGAGGAGTAAGCCGCGCGCTGCCCGTCGCGGAGCTGCTGCTGGAGCCAAGTGCCTTTGCTGCAGCACAACGTGCAGCTGGGCTGACAGATGCACAGGAGCCTGCAGAGAATTACGTGGGACCAAACATCTTCACCTAAACCCTCCTTTTACAGCCCCATGAGTTGCGTTTGTGTTAAACATCAAAAGCCTTTTTTTCCATGAGGGAACTAGGCCTGCCTTCCTGCAGGTCACTGCTTGGACAAAGGGAAAATTATGGCTCAACTGCACGTAAGGAAGCCCAGTCACAGGACTGAGCCCTTCAGCTCCCTTTCCCGAAAACCATTCTGTACACACTGAGCTTGGAGCCTGTGCTTGTGTCTCACCGACGTCACTTGCAGAGCTTCCTGCCGCGGTGCTTTGCTGAGGCTGAACGCAAACTGACAAATTAAGGTCTTGGTGACTAGTTAATTTTTACTTTCTGGAGCTAAGGGAGAGAATGAAGACAGGTGAGGAATGAAAGGAAAAGAAATACATAATAGAAGAAGAAAAGTTTCATCTTAAGGCATTCAGCCACATAGAATCTGACATCTTTAAACCAGCCTCTCTGGAAAGAAGACATTTAAAAGGTCAGGTTAACTAAGGCACAAGGATAACGTGGTCTTTTCTCATTGAGTTCACCACTCTATTTATAGAAGCTCTGATCTGTAGGGGAAAGAGGAGTGGACTTCAGCTTTGGTCTGTTTACCCTGGCAGTGGCTTTTACCAGCCAGTTTCCTCTGGGACCATTTCTCCTGTTTCCATCCTACTCCAAATACGCCTCTTCGTTTGTGGGTTTTTTGGGGATTTTTGTTTGTTTGGTTGTTTTTTTAAAATAAAGGCAAAATATTTTGAGTCAGACATACTTTTTAGCAGGAAGCAGGTTTGGTTCTATATTTCGCATCTTCTCTCTCATCTTCCCTAATGGGTTTTTACAGAGCCAATTATGGTACATAATGATATTGTAGTCAGGAACCATGAAAAGAAAGATAGCTCTTGCTTCACACTGTATTCAGGTTTGAAAAGAGTTTGTATTGACTATGCACCACTGAATAGGAAAACTCGAGGAGTTATTTGTATTTATAATTCATATTGTCTTTTTTCCAGCTGTTTTTTCTTTCGCAGTCAGAGAAGCACATATTTGTGAACAACGTGCGACCTTAGCATCGTACGTTGATCACCCTCACTAACACACTGGTTAACTAAACCCACGGCAACATAAAATAAAAATTACTTGATTGTCGTAAATTCTGCCTATGAAATTGTCTACTCCAGGTTTTGGCCAACAGGGAGCTTGCGCTGACGCAGTGAAAAAACCATACAGGTGCAAGTGTAAACCTTCCACAGATCAGGCACAAGGGATACAATGGACACACACGACGGTGACGTGTCTGCATTTACAGTGTGCCTTGGCCCAGCCCCACTGAAGGAAATCCATCCAAGTATCCTCACAGTCAACCAGATTTCCAGAGGAGCTGATCCTGAAAAATCAGGAAATAGCTCAGTTCACAGACCACAGCGAGAGCTGCAGCAGCCAGAAATCACCCCGTCATGTAAATCAGAAGTAGCCTGAATTCATTGAACGGCTCAGAAAGTTTGTGAGCTGGATGGACTCGTGCAATACCTGGCAGCAGCTGGGCAATGTGAAATTACTTCATACTTTCAGGTATCTTTGAAATAGGAGGTCTTTGAAATGTGTCTTTTATGAGACCTCTGTGTAGCAGACATAAAATTACCTCTCTAATGGTGGCACAGGTACTTCTATTGTAAAAATCAGATAAAGCAGGCAAATGACACCAAACTACGTACGGTAAATACTGTAAGCAGCTCTAATAGAACAATCACAAGCAATTTTAGAAGAGAAGAGTGATAAAAGGAAAGGGGTAAATCGGAGGATGCTCACAGGGAAAATGCAAAACTGTGGATCATTTTCAGACCTATTATTTCTCATAATGTCTTCGCTCTTGAGTTCCCCAAACACATCTTCCTTTCTTGGGAAGAAAACCCCAACAAACCAACAAAATCTGGTTCTCCTATGACAAAAGGTTGAAGAATAATAAAATAGTAAGGGGAGGGAGTTAAAAAAAGAGAAAGAAAAATAACAGAATTTTTTTTGGTGGTAGTTTCTAATTTGATGTGTAAGATTTCTAAAAAGCTCCACACTTCTGCACTGTAATATCTCCTCAGATAACCGTATTCATTGATTATAGAAGATTCACAAGCAAGAAGAGACATTGCAATCTTGTATTTGCTTCAGTATTTGAATGGGAGAGAGGAAAGCAGTTAGTGAAATATATTTATTTATGCACTATTCCTCAGTCTTCTCTCTGCTCTTTCCTGTTTTTCTCCTTTTGGTCATTATGCACAGTAGAGTTAACCTAGAGAGCCTGCATCATCAAGAGCTTTTCAGAACTATAATGCATCACTAATAATGACACTGCCTGTGTCTCTGGGTCATAAGGGCTCTGCAGAACTAGCCAGCCGATACTCCACGCTACATTTGAAGAGATAATATTGTTCCTGTTGAAGGTTATTCTGCTGCCAAGCCAACTTCCAGGGAGGCTGGGAATGGAGAGATGGGAGGTGGCATCTTCATTTTTACTGGCATCGTTAATATTGAATTATGAGGGGCAATATATTATTGAAAAGCTATGATATTGAAAGAATTTGCAACCTAGGATAACAAACTTCTGGTTCAGCTGATATCTCTGCCACAGGAAGTTACTGTCTTTAGAAACATTTAGTAAACACTAGATTCCTTCCAAAACATTTTCAACAATAGAGGTAGGACTTAATTTTTACTTTGCTTCATTAGAATATCTAACCCGTTCGACCTGCTTATGTAGAGCACACCGTTGCTCTCCATCCACATCCACATCACACAGACCGCAGAGCTTAGATGAGCGACCTCCATAATCCCTGGCGTACTTGAAACTGAAAAATTCAGAATCAGAAGCAATAGGTGTGAACCCAGGAGCCAGAGCCAGAGTCCAAGGTCAGCTACTGCCTCAAATGCAATGCAGGGCGGTCTCCTCTTGCAAGGAAGGTGGGATCTGACTTACTGAATCCAACAAAGCACTGGGAATTTTTCTGCTGGGCTTTTAGGTTTGTACTCTTCACTTCAGAATAACAAACTTGTAGCTAACAACAGCAATCACTCCTTTCTCTCTTACGTGATATATATTTTGAAACCTTCAGGAAATAAATTCACTTAAAGGAAACCTGCCACGACCTCTCTGTTGCTGCTGAACCCTCCTTGCCAGCTTACAAGGTTCAGGCTGTTTAAAACAATATCGTTAGACTTCATCGGGGTGTAACAGCACACTGTGAGGGGAAGCATTACCCGTTGAAAAAAGTACAGGACGTTGCTTACAGTGAAGATGGAAAATCTGTGAAAGGGAATTGTCACTGCCTTTAGCTTTTGCAGAGTGAGGATACTCCACTCTGCCATCTCACCACCTGAAACAGCTGCAAACCCCATGCACATCTATTACAGCTCTTACCAATTAGGGAAATCACTCGAATGACGTAATAACCTGACTCAGATGATGCTCAGACTCCAGTGCTCTCCATGTGAGTCAGCCTGCAGCTAAAAGAGCGGACGGCCCAGAGCAGGAACAGATCCAAGCACGCGTCTTCCTGAGTCGGGACCAGACTACAGCTTAGCTTTAGGCAAGGGAGAAATCCAAACGATGATAACGGAGTCAGTTTTCAGAACAAAACCAGGGGGGCTGACTTTGTGTGGGATTCCTCGGGGCTCTGGCTGCTGGAAGGGGATATTCACTGTCCTCCTGGAGGCAGGGTCCCTGCTCTATCTCACAGTGCAACCAAAAGCTCTGGTGCCTAACAGGTGCCCAAGGGAGCATTGACCAACCTGCTCACAACCTGAACATGCTTCAATACGCTGAATCTGGGGCTGAGATCCATTGAACAAGACTGTTGTAGCGGTTGAAATCCGTGTGTTGGGACCATCGCTGCCAGCTCCCTCAGCGGGCACTGGGAGAAGTTTGTGCCTGCAATAGGGTGCTCGCACCAAGCCCGCGCACATGGCCACATCACACAATGAGATCCCCAGGAATCACATGCTCCCGAGGAAGGTACACCCTGAATGTGGCTGTAGCTGTGAATGGTGACAGTCTGCCTTGGTGCTGTGGTGTAGTGTGGGCAGAATGATTAAAGATCAGGCAGAGGTCTGCAACACCGTGAAAGGCAGGCAGTGAGCAGGGAATTATTATTCAGTTTCATGCAAGCCAAGCACTGGAGACAGCAAGCTTGAAGCAATAAAAGGTGCACTTTTTGACAACATACTAAATCACTAAACTCTCTGTTGCTGGCTCTTGTTGAGATTAGAAGTATCAGTGGGCTCCAAAGAGGACTAGACAGGTCTGTCAGTGTCTAGGAAACATGATGATTCAGGTGCAAAGTCTAGCTGAGTATATTTCTTGTTGGGTGCTAGAAAGATACACCGAGGGGAAGATCAGCATTTAAATATTCTTCTTCTCAATGCGTCACTAACAGCAAATACTGGAGACAGTGCACACAGCTGACTTCCCTATTTCTGATCCTGTGTGACACTTCTTACATTCTCAGCTAACTTTGGCTTCTGGGAATGAATAGACCGGTCATTTTCTCATGTTCAACATAAGGTCTTCATCAAAGACTGAAGTTTAGTTTACCAAGTGCCATTCCAAAGTTGCCTAGTGCCTTCAATACATTTTTCTAGTACTAATTTACGGATTGTAAATCACAATAATAGTCTTTATGTGCTGATGATCTCCAGTTGAAAATGCACGTGTAGTCAGCAATGGATCACAACCATCCTCTGCTAGCAGTGGTGAGACTGTGCTAATTTGCACCACTGGTCATTGTTGGGTTTTATTTATCTCTCTGTTATTCCCCCTTTCATTACAATTTATGTTTATTATTATTAATTATTATTTTATTTCAGTTATTAGACTGTTTTGATCTCAACCCATGAGTTCACTCACTTTTACCCTTCTGATTCTCTTGCCCCATCACGCTGAGGGGGAAAATGAGCAAGTGGCGGGGTGGTGCTTAGTTGCTGGCTGGTGTTAAACCTTGGTTTTGTAAACACGGCCTAAAGGAACGTGAAACAGGATTTGGACCCATTTCAGCTAGTGAGACTGACACAACCCAATCCGGGACGTGGCACTCTCACGGGATGCTCAGTGAACAGAGAACGACGGGGATCAGGAAACCACTCATCTGCCCTGCTACCATTCTCCTAGGTTGCTGTTAAATTTTTAACACAGCAGAAGGTTCTTCTGCTTGTTCAGAGCAAATATCTGAAGCTCCATAAATTACTACAGAAGTACAGGTGTGCTGCAGAAACTAGTGGGATCTACGCCACTATACTAGAAGCAAACACTGAAACACGGCTGATTGTAAATTAATTCCTCTTTATCTTTTTTTTTTTTTCTTTTTAAGATTCTAATAGTAACACCCAAACACGTGTTGTGCGTGCCTAGAAAAAAAATCACGATCCTCACCACTGGTATGTTTGACCCAAGAGAGGACGAGGCAGGATGTCACCGAAAACAGTGAGATTTCCTATTTGCCTTTCAGAAAACGCAGCTTGCTCTGTCCATTTGAGCTATTTGGAAGCCAGCGCGGGCAGGAAGCAGTCTTGGCAATAAGAAAATGGTGTTACAGTGTTTGGCCTCTACAAACTTCCTACATCACCTAAAAATAATGCAGTAGCACATTTGAGAAAGATTACGCGGGAGGTGCCTGCACAAGCTCTTCATGTGCATAATACGTTTCCTGAGTGGGCCTCTCATACCTCTTCCCGAAAATACAGCCTCCCTGGGAGCAGTTTTAAAGGATGTTCAGGTCTGGGTGGTTTTGCCTTTGCTAAGGTACGAAAAAACCCGAGGTGCCTGTGCAGGTGCGATGCTCGTGTAATGCTCCGCAGCAGCAAACACAGCGCTGTGCCCCTTCACCAGCTCTTCCCCTCGGTGCCACCCCGCCACCAAACCACGGCAGAGCAGCAACAATGGGGAAAAATCCCCATTCCTCCCACCCAGTGGCTCTAACAGAGCAACGCGGGTCTGTCTGGAAAAGAGACCCGTCCGACAGGCGATGCTGACACTCGCGAGCTGCTCGTTGGGTTCAGGCAGCTTCCCTCCCCATCTTTTAGATTTTGTTACAATGAGCATGGCTCCTGGGTGGTAAACGGGAGGCCTTAGTGAGGGTTACTCAGCACGAACCGCACGCTCCCAGGCGTTCGCAGTTTTGAAGACTTCGCAACTCGTCCAGACCCAGCAGCACGTTCCTCCAGCTCTGCAGGGGCAGGTCCAGGGAGTTACCAAGGACGTTGCTCAGGTGCTGGGGGCCAGGAGAATCCAGTGGCTAATTTCTGCATTACAGCTTGTTCATTTAAGCCTGGCCAATCATATCTTCTCTGTTGGATTTGATTGCTTGCTTTCTTTTTTATTTTTTCTCCCTTTTGTTTTTGATCTCCAGGTCCTACCACAAAAAACCAGCTGATGGCTCCATCCTGCAGCCTTTACTTCTGCAAAAGTCCTTTTGTAATCGAGGAAATAGAAACAGGGGAAAGACTCAAAACTGAAATGTCCTGGTTTTTAGGGACTATGAGAGAAGCAAGTGAGCAAAATAAGTTGACATAAACAGGAAAGGAAAAGGAGCTCCACAGTTCTGTAAACCTGAGCGTAAATGTCTCCTTTCTGTAAATTTTTCTTTAGTATTTGTAACACTCATTTTACAGCTGCCCCTTGCCAGGGGAACGCCGGGAAGGTGAGCTGAGATCAACCCCCCTTTGCTGGAGACTGGAGAACATGTTTGCATCAGGGAAATTTGCATTTTACATACGGCCGGGGCTATCGCCTGCCAGTAATCGCTAATCTACCTCTCTTCTGCAATTGTCTGTGCAGTGTTGAACTTTAATTTTTGAACTTTATTATTCGTCTGTCTATGGAGAAAAGAGATTGCTTACTTAAATTGTCTTCATCCTCCATGGTGGTTGCGCCAGGACTCAGGTACTTGAAGGGTGCTATAAACGTTGACAGTATGCTTACTTTTTCTAGAAGAAAACAGAAGAAAAGAGACACATAAACTCAGTATTTTGTCAGTGCATTCAGATCTGGGCCACTCTCTTTCTCAGGTGAAAACATCTCAGCATGTCTGTTTCCTTTTTGCTTTTCCTAACTACAACCCCACCAAAATTCAGTGAACTACAACGCTTTTATTGTGGCTGTCACACGCAAACACCAAACACAAGTCCCTCCTGATCTCTGCCCCTGTGCAGGGCTCCTTGGCCACGCTTCCCAGCAAGCACTGCAGCGCTGGGAACGCGGCGTGCAACTCACAGAGAAGGTGCACGTGCTGATGGCAAAACAGGTCTGAATTCTAGAAACTGTTGATTTGATTTTTGGAAAACCTTTATGGTGTGCATAGGAAGCAATATTGCAAACAATAGGAATGTTACTTGAAATCCTTCTTATTCACGTGCATATTAAGTGCAGTTCCATCTACCTGCGGCTTCTGTTTATCCTGCACGTAGCAGACAGCACAGACATTGCCTTCCAGCGCCACCATCAGCCTCTGCACCAGACCCCAGCACAGATTCAGCACAAGAACCTCCTCTCAAAATTTGGTGTGGGATTCATCTATAGTGAAAAGTTACTGTTAACACAAAGGCTAGCACCAGGGATACATGGAAGAGCTATGTTTTATTTAGTTTGTTGCTTGGTTTGTTCAGGCTGAGTTCCTCCTGACAACCCATGGACACTTGGCTGGGAACCAAAACTAACGGACCGTATCCTTTAGGTAGCAGAAGAAACACAGAGGTGATTCGTAGCTCTGAAGGACCTGGTTGCTTTTCTAACATGATTCTCTGCTTTGAAAGGCTCAGTTAGTTGGAAATGCTCCGAATCTCCCACACTATGAACAACGCTGAGCTTTCATCCTGTGGCAGAAGCATCAAAACCAAATCAAGAACGTCTTCTTTATCGCAGGGAAAATGATTCCCATGGAGACTTGCTTTTTTGGTGAGAAAAGATTTTCTCTACATTTCCTTAAACTCCCTGGCTGTTAATCTACCACTGGTCTGGAAGAGCTGAAGAGGTCCTAAACTTTTTCAGCAGCACATCTGTTTGGTGGCTTTCTGGCCTGGTTCTTCCTACATTTGCGAACGATACTTGCTCTTGTTAAAGACTGTTATCAGAACGCACGCGGAACGACTGCTGATGTTTGCGCTTGGCTAGGTGACACGATAGCTCAACTCTATTATGAAAAAGCATAGTAAATGCTGACTGCTCTTTGTTAAATAAATACAATAAGTGAATAAAAGATTGCCCGAAGAAACCCTTTTCCTACCCCGAATCCTTTCCACCCAGACTAATATACAATTAGAACACACAAATTAACCTCCTTGGGCCGCAGTTTTATTAAGGGATTGTGTTGATGTCATGAACTGAGAGAGAACGAAGCTGTTTACGGACGCTTTAGCCAGAAGATTTTCCTAAGTGAACGCTTTGACCCTCTTTGCGGAGGCACTGTGTAATGAGAAACGTGGCGTGCCTGTACGGCGCTACGCCAGCGCGCGCGACTGTCGGGCTGTCGTCAGGATTACGGCTGTTATCCACTCCTGACTTTCTCTACTGGTTTCTTTGAGTAAAGCAAAGGCAGCACAGGCTTTTGGGATCCAATGCAAAGGCTGCACTGGGGAACAGGAATGCTTCAGGTGACAGATGCAGGGCCAGGGCAGCACCAGCGATGCTGGTTGTCTCTGGATACTGAGACGCAGTGAGCTGCACTGTTCTCTGCCTGTGCCTCACTGCTGACAGCTGCCGGACAGTCAGAGCTAACCCAACAGACATCGAACGCTGTACAAAAACTTAAAGCTTATTTGCTGAGACAATATTCTCCCTTCTCCTAGCGAGTTAATCCATTAACCGAACAACGAGGACAGAAGTTTTCCTGCTGAGGTTGCCGACGCCTGCTCCTGCCACCCCTCAAGACGCAAACCCAGGTAGATTTGTACCACGCTGTTATTAAGTAAAGGAATTCTCCATGATTTATCTTTCGCCCCAACCGATATTGTACCATCTATAGGTGAGATTTACCACATAGATTTTAAATTTATCAAATTATTTTCCCTTTTGCCTTAAGGGGTGTTTTAGCCATCTTAAGCTTCTGTTGTTATTTTTTCCACCCTGTCCCCAAAGACCTTGCTGGTGCCTTTGCTTTGTGCGGCAGAGAAATAGGATGGCCCGTGAAATTTACTGCACTCTTAGAGAAGCAATGGATGGGTTCCTGTCAACCAAACTAAGGCAGGGCCTGATAATAGGATATCCTTCAATCAATACAGACAATAAAGATTATAACTTAATATTTCAATCCATTGGTTGAGCAATGGAAGATTTAGTCTGTGTCTGTAAGGAGGAGGAGGGAAGGGGTTTTGAGTGAGCAAGGTAAGAAAGGGAAAGCTGTATTACACACGTAGCACAGATGAATTATTGAGCCTTTCGAGGAAGGGAAGAGAGATGACAAGATAATTAAATGTACATGTTTACAGGGAAATAATCTGGCTAGATATAAAACTATCGGTACAATTATGCACTTCCATCTTTTGCGTGTTATTGACGAGCACCACGTGTCTAACATAGGACACTACTTCAGCTTTATCGTTAATGGTGACACCCAGTGTAATTTTTGTTTACTATTTCAGAACAAGATGAGCAGCCTTATGCGTTCAAATTTTACAGTCCCTGTATACTTTAATGTCCATCACAATTAATCTTATCTCCAGCAGTTCGATAAAATCTTATGAATAAGAATAAAGGACATGGCTGGAGAGGAGAAACCCATACAGTTCCTCAAAGAAATATGTTTGAAGCCTCCTTTTTTCTCTCACTCTTCTCTCAGTCTATGATTATTTTTCTTTTAAAGAAGCAATGACATCTCAAAATTAGAGTGGCTTTTTCCTTTATAATTGTAAATGTTCTCTGTACTTGCCTGAGGAAATTATTTTCCAAGGCTATGAGAGAGGGTCTAAGAGAAGAAAACAAGGTATTTCCAAACTCGTTTCTCCAGAAAGGCAAAATATATAACCCTACATTTATGAGAACCAATACAAGGAGCTATTATTGCTTGCATTACAATTGTTCCACAAGCCTCTGATGATATGAAGGACCAATTTCATGAGGGCCTACGTGTGCACAAAGGAAGCTGCATTTACAAAGGAAATTGAGAGACAAAGGGCAGGTATAGCGGGATTTATTCCTAGCCATGCTGGAACACTAACTCAGGACAACAGCAACACGTTTTGTGGCACATTCACTACAAAAACATCCTTCCAAGTGATGCCAAGTGGAACTGTGCTGCAGTACCCTAAGCACAAAAATCACCGTTTCTCCTGGTGAAAAGTCCATTATAGGAAGAAACCTCACTCTCCTCTGATTTGGAATGGAAAAGGCTTTGAATTCCTACTTAAACATATATATTTTCCCAAACCAGCAAATAAATAATTAAAAAATAATCATGACCCCTCTTTTGACAGTAGCCATAAACATAACTGAAAGAAATCGAAGAGCCATCAGCAAAGACATATTTTGCATGAAAACTAGAAAATCCTTTAGTGCAAATGATTCAGCAAAGCCTGATATCCAAGGCAGCCAAGCTTCCACTAAAATCTGCACTTTTATATAGTTGCTCTTGCCCTGTGGATGCAGTCAGAAGGTCACAGGTCCTGTAAATACACTTTTATCGTGAAGACAAGAAGACGCATACACAGCTCTAAACATTCGTGCCCTTCACACCTATCAGTGTTTGAAGGGCACCAGACAGTATGGCTTCATCATTAAATGTACTGGCGTTCTCTCACCTGAATAAAAGCAATGGGAAAGGCAGGAGCTCAACACTTAAAAATCAGACCTTACAAATGTTGGACAAATTGTTTAGCTTTAAGAAAAGCAGAGTGAGTGGGGTCATAACAGCCGTCTCCAAATGCATAAAAAGCTGCTGCCCAGAAGAAAGAAGCAAACTTTGTTCCATGTGCATTTGCCCGACTGGTAATGGACTTAAATTACAGCACAGAACACTCACTTCAGGCATTATAAAAATCTTCCTAACAGTAAGGATGGCACAGCACTGGAATAGATCATCCAGTGAGGAGGCTGAGGAGCCTTTGGTGCTGGAGGGCTGTAGGGAGACACTCGGCATCTGCAGGGTGTTGCACCTGTCCTTGGGCCCATCCCTGATAACCATTCTTATCCCAGTGGACTCAAGTAGGAAAAGCCATCCTGGCCTTTGAGCAGGTTCTAGCTCAAACTCGAACAAGTGAGTTGTATTTGCTAAAGTGAGCTAATCTCTGCGCAGAAGCCTGGGATGTGCTCTTTTGCTTGGCAGCTAATGAGCATTATTAATAATTGTTTTTTTTTTTTTAAATGAAACTTCTGAAAACAAGAAGAATTAGACAGATGGCTCCCAGTGTTTTGCCAGACCAGCGTCAGCAATGTTTCACTAAATTAGTTTCATACTTATATTCTAATTGATTACCATAAACTACTGTACTTCTCAGAAGTTTCTTTCATAGTATTATTTTAAAAACATGATGTAGTCATTATAAACCAATCCTAAGTAATTCATTTGGTTTGTATGAAGGCTAAAATGAGGAAGAGCCAAATCTGATGCAATAATGTAAACTCATCTGCAAAACCTCTTGAAAAACCCCTTATTGTTATTTCTTGGAAGCGGTTTTTACAGCCAGTCAGACAGTTCCATTTTTACAGCTCTGTTAGCCTTGATTTATTTTGGAAGAGGGGCACACAGGGAGGGAAGAGAACCTGCACATCAGTAGATGATTATCTTTCTTCTCCTATCTTAGTCAGTTCAGGTCTGGTGTGACAGTGACTGACAGGATGGGGAGATCCTTAACGCAAAGGGAAAATGTGGCAAATTTGTGGGCAAACTAGCAATGTCTTTAAACCCTGGCACTTACCAAGAAGGGCTCCCAGCCTTCCAAGCCATGGCTGGTACAGCCCCCGTGCCACATCACTTAGTTTCCAGACAGGGATTTACCTGCTTGGTAAACCAAACTTTAGTGCTGAATTTGAGAACCAGCCCTTGAGCCAGGCGTTACCAAGCGTGGGGGCTGCAGCAGCACGGCTCAAGTGCTTTTTGCTTCACAGGTAAAGTCGAAAGCCCAGTGTGATGCTCTTTTATACCCACACTAACAAAGCTGTGCTGTGGTGCCTGTGAGTGGACAGAGATGTCTCTGTCCATCCTCTCCAGCTGTGGTGTTTATGCTGCACTGAATCCCTTCGGAGGGCTCGTGCTCCTGTACCGACAGAGCAGCAGCAGCCTCGGCACGGCTGTGTGCCTGGTGCAGGAGTTCCAGTTTGGTGCCTTGCATTGCACAGGATGAATTCAAGCCTGCATTTGCAAGGCAGTGTTAACACATGCCCATTCCTCCTTGGTTTGTGTTTTGTTCTCTCACTCCCACGCTGAGAGTGCTGCAGGTGAAGCCTTGCAGGCATCAGGAGCCCGAGAGAGGCATCGGTGAGTGCAACGGGAGCAGCACGTCCAACTGAGCAGTCCACAGGGAAAAAACATCCCTGTGGACTGGAGGATATGAAAGGGTTAAAATATGTTGGAAACCTTCTCTCTATCTGCATGCTACTCGGCATCCCTGGCCTCCGAGGGGGACAGGTACTAAAGAGCCACTTTTTATAATTGGTTTCCAGTCCAAGGCTTTTGTGGTGATGCCCCACCCTGGTCCATGTGGGAACAGTAAGGAAAGGTTTTCATGGAGGCAGCAGAGGAATACGCTGAGAGGAAAGCCTTCTGGTTGAATAAGATTTTTGCCTGGAACATCTTTCTTAAAAGCAGGGAGACAAGGGAATATTCAGATGAAGAATTTTAGGTTTTTAAATGAAAAGATGTATTCAGCATCACTGTATTTTCCTCTGCATCAGCAGTGACCTGAAATGAAGATGTAAAATACCAGAACATACCAGAACATTCTCTTGTCTGATAACCAAAAGGAAGACAAAACTATGGAACATTTGTGTAGGCAGAGTTTCAGGTGAGGGCTTTCAGCTGCCTGAGCTAGGCTGTGCTTTGAGTTAGAAGTCAGAGCTGCAAACCCAGAGCCACGAATTCTTCCTGTGAAACCTGGCAATGATGCGGCGCCCACCCACACAAGTACCTGCGCCTGTGCCTTGCCTGGAAGTTGACCATGGGCTGCCAAGCGCAGAGGTTTGCTGTAACTAGACCTTCGTGTTGCCCTTATCATTTATTTATGTAGTTCTTGGGGCACACAATGCCTTTCTTCTCTGTTGTTGTTCTCCATTTCCAAAACGGGGTCATTGTCCAAGACGAGAGCTCTGAAAGCCATTATATTAAACAGCAATAATAGTTTATGGCTTTATGATACCACAGAGAACGTGGACTAATGCTTTCACCTCTTTGCACCCTGTTCTGGCCGTTTAGTGACCCAGAACTGCCACCCTTGGAGAGCTCTTGGGGAAACCACGTGAAATGTTTTGCTGGTAAACGGTCCGACCCCAGGCACGCAGCGTCAGGTTCATGCCCTGTGCTCGGGCCACTCTGCAGTCCTTTGTCCCGCCGGAGCCTCCACACACGGCCACGCTCATTTACTCCGAGGCCGAAGGAACTTCTAGTTTATCATTTCAGAAGGGCTAGCATGAAGTCGTGCGTTTGGCTTGTACGGACCATGGTTTGTGATACAGGATGTAGCATTTGGGTTGTGTTCAATCCATCGCATCGTGGACCTTAGCCAAGGTAGGTTGCATCTGCAACATTATTTCTTTCTGCGGTGGCGTGTCCTGCAGTTGTTGTCTTCTCTTCCAGAATGGGGATAGTGGAGTTTAGCTACAGTTTCACTGTATTAATGTAAACAGGCATTTGAGTAGACAAATCTCAGGGGTTGTACTTCAGCTCTCCACAACAGCCCACTCCAAGCTCCTTTACCATGAAAGACCATTTATGGAATGAAACGCGTTGTTTTGTGAAATATTAGCCTCTTATTACCTCTAATAGACAGCAAAGTGAGTAAAACCACAAAGTGGCTGATGGATTTTTTAGAAGAAAGGCAATGTGTGCGTGTTGTTCTCTATTAGATTTCACAAAAATCAATCTGAAATCTAGTTAAGCCTGGTTAAATTAAATCTAAAACTACTTAATTTTTTGCAAGAGTGTTTTTTCTCTCCTGGTACCTTGCTTGAGGACACACAGAGATAAAAACTCTAGCAGTATTATCAGTTTCTATGCATCTCCATCTGCCTGTGGAGTGCACTATATTATGTATTTTCTAAGTGATCTGGCTGTGGCTTGGAGAAGACAGTTTAAAAATCACATCTTTGCAAGCTTCTTATGCTATCTGAACGTTCATTTTGGATTTTTTTTTACTTCACATTCTACAAACTGACACGTTTTATTATTTTTTTCTCTCCCCCCCCCCCCCTCCTTTTTTTGGGATGTCACCACTTTAGAAAAATGAGAAGAACAGAGAATAACTGTATAAAACCCATCAGTCCTCAGCTCTGCCTGCTGAAGTTTTGCAATGGAGACCGTAAAAATGCCCAGTGAGTTTATTAAACATACAATAAATCTGTGACATTAACACTACCTATGACTATTTGTATGCCAGCTGCATATCAAAAAGTATTATAAAAAGCATCTGCCCACACATTTAAGGCAAACTGAGGGGCTTCTTCGGTCACATGGGAATCCAGTTTGGCCAGTGTAAAGGTGAACCATTTAATTTCTCATTAGGCTGTGTCTACATGCAAGTCTGCTCTATTTGAGGAGGTTTAGCTCAACTGGGACACAGAACTAATGAAACTGCTTGATTTGGCTTAAGAGAGGTTTGTCCATCACTAATTTAAACCTGTCGACTGAATTATGACTATGGGAAACGTGAGTAGTCTACACCAAAGGTTGCAAAGGTATTTTAAAGGATGCTTGGAATCAGTGGAGCTGAGGTTGGGGGAAGCAAAGCAGTTGCCCAAGCTGCAGAGTGCATCTCACGGCTCTGTGTGCAGAACACGCAAGGTGCAAAGCTCTGTGCCGAACTACCTGATTTTGAAAGGTTTTGCCACCCTCTGAAACCAGCAATCCCCTTGGGTCCCTGGAGTCTGAGGTGTGGACGAGCTCTTACAAGCCAAACCTCAGTTCTCCAAACTCTAAGTCTCCAAGTTCAGCCACCACCTGCTGTAAGAGGGGCTTAACAACCTTAGGAGGAGATGATGCACCTTCATCTGCTGAGAGGAGCCATCGGGATGGACGTGTACAGACAAATGCCTGCTGAGGTAAGGACAATAAATCCCTCCCAGAAGGTGACTATTGATTTTACCTGGGGCCTGGGCTATTGATTTAGGCTAAAAGACTAGCTTGCACATGTCCACAGTTAGGAGACATGATTCCTACCCTACCTTGCCAGGAAGTCTTGACCTGTGTTCTGGTGAGTGTTAGTGCTGCCCACGGCTGGATCACACGGAGCTTCCCTGAGAAACACAGGCTCTGCTGTTGACAGGGTTTTTGAATTTCTTTCAGTCCATGATACTCACATAGGGTTGAGTAACAAAGTAGGTTGCCTGCTACTGAAGGAGGGATTGGGACCCCTTTGTGCTCACAGAGGTCACGCTGAGGCCATTCAAAGAACGGCAAACGTTAGAGTAATAACTCTACAAGGAGGCGTTGGCATAGGTGCAGGGCAGATGAACAATAAGTATTTCTTTTCTACTTTATGAGACGATCGTTTCGGTGTTCGATGTGTGATCACCTAACACGGCCATAACGATGCGCTCCACCTCAACACAAACCGTTATTTAGTTCTTCTAAGATTGCAATCTCCAGCTCGCAATAATGCGTACACACGCGTTTAGATCTAACTGCTCAGGTCTCCTCCACAACCGATAAAGGGACCAACACGAATGAGGCCCAGCTCGGGGCAGACCGCCTGTCAGCACTCCTCTGAGCTGAACCCCTCCCACTTCCCAAGCTGAATGCCTGCTTAAACATTAGGAAATGAACAGCCGGCACAGAAAGGTCCAGTGAGCAATTAGTGATGAAAGACTTTTTTAAAATCTGCTCTCCGTTCCTCTCCTGTAAGCCAGCCGAGTATGACCTCTCTCTCTTGTACTTCCATAATAATGCATATTTAACCTGAATCCTGCCCCGATTTATCCTTTATAACACGAGGCAGTTCTGTGTTAACCAGTCTGTCTGTGGGCAGAAAGTTAAAGGCGTTACCATTCCGGTTCAGGAATGCTCTTACTGAGATACAGGTCCTTACTGAGAGCAAACAATTCACTCCAGGGCTGAGATTTACAGGGCTTTCTCAGACAAGATGCTCCTGACAAAAGTTGGGTCTGCTGATTGATCCTGTTATTTCAGTGTTTAAGCATTTAAATTCCTATTTGACTCTGTGGGAAATGACAGGGCTAAGAGGAGTTGGGGGCTGCCCTGGGGCTGTCCCTGGAGCTGCTGGCATTACAAGGCCGTTTAATACAAAGCCACTACTCCGGTTTCACCTGTTAAGGCTCGAGCCTTTCGTATTTATTAAGCTTTCCATCACGGCTTGCAGAGTCTGAAGCACTCCTGTTCATCACCGCTACTTGGTTAGCATTTTCTTTTTGCCTTTTCAGGCTTTATTCAATCACAGCCCAAACGGCTTTGAATCTATCCCTCAATTAAGAGCGGCGACAAAGGAAAAGTTGTCTAAAGCTTTATAAAGAAGGCTAAGTTTTCAGATTGATGCAAAGGAAACTTGACACCTGACTCCCATCAACAATAATAATGGGGGCTATGCATCTAACTCTCTCTGCGTTGTGCTGACATTGTACCCTTGAATGTTAGTACAGTCCAATAATTCTCCAAAGATGAGGCAGCTTATTTTCTCTGCCATTGCTGCTTTGCTGGCATTTTTATGGCATTCCCAGAAGTACTACCTGTCAGAGTTAGTACTTCCAAGGATGGCATTGCTTTGGGGTGATTGAGGATTGATGTAATTAAAGAGAAGGCAGTCTACTGCTTGTCTGTGGGTATTTTATATCAAGCATTTCACTGCACAGCTATGATTGATGATTTAAATGATGACAAAGTTGGGCTGCTCGATATGTGCAACAGTGATTCGAACTGGGAGTCCAGAGATGAGAGTCCTGTATTTTAGGCTAAGAGAATGCAAAGAAAGTTGCAGAAGTGGAGCTTTCTAGGGAAACTACAACTTCTCATGCAACCACAACTTATCCTCACTGAAAACCTCCAGGGACCAGTCACAGAAAGTACTGGTCCCAGTCACGGCTAGGGACAAGAAAGATTATTATTTGGAAACTATTTGAAAAAGAGCAGAAAAAAAATTTATATTATTACATCATTGAAAAAAATCCACTGGACGCAGTTGTCATCTTAAGTGGGATTATCTGATTAAATCTACACGTGCTTTTGTACATATCCACATCTGGACCAGTCATTGCAGGCTTTCTTTGAAGTCAGTTAAGACTTAGTCAATACAGCTGATGGCATTAGAGAACATTAATTTAATCCTAAAGTAAGTATGTGTTAGTCCTGTTCTGTGACTTGAACATGTTAAAAGCCACGTGAAGAATCAGGCTTATAATTATCTCACTGTTTACCCCTTAATAAACTGACAAAGTGGTAAAATCTGATAGGAAAGCTGCATTTTAGTACTGCAGACAGTTTGATAAGGATGGTCTGGGAGCACGAAACAGCTCTTTGCGCAGGAAGAAGAGGACTCTTTTTTCCTACGCTGTTATGATGTCCATAAACTCCAATTACATTTATAACTTTACATTAAATTAAATATGTTATTTTACACAAGCACTTAAAAAGTCTACTAAATATCCAATAACAGTTTTCTTTATTCCCTTGTTAGCAGCTGCCAGGGTGGCAGAACTCTCAGAACGAAAGTGATTTAGTGCATTGATTTGCAGTTGGCACAGCCCTCTGTTCTCAAACAGAACTGATTAGCTTAGCAGGAAAGTGCCACTTACTTTTTATCACATTCCTTTTCTGTTCTTCTCCTTTAGGTGGCTGCCAAGAGGAACAGCAGAACTGTAACCTCCTGAGCAGGTTGCTTACTTTCTTCAGGTCCAGATTCTGCAGTTCTGAGGACTAATTTGTCAGGCTGGTGCTGCAGCATCAATACTTATGCCAGGTTACTGCTTTGATATGCTGAAAACAGGTCTCAGTGAGCTCTTTCAGGCTGTTTCCATGCAAGATTAACCCTGACAAGACAACCCAAGCACCATCTGAACCAGGGTTTTGGTTGGGTGTTTTTCCTCATTTACCAGAGAAGCAAACAGGACACTGAGGTATGATGCCTGCCTGGGAAGTTTTCTCCGGAGTATGTCATTTTCGCTTCATAGACTGACCCTAGGGCTTGCCTTCTAATACAGAACTTTTGGAGGGCTGTATGTACACTTCTGCACCTCTGATCTTCTGTGTATTGAAGCTGCTGGGGAAACTCTTGATTCATCAGTTAAAAGTAGAGATTTCTGCAGCACAGAATGAGTAGCAGCTGCAGTAAAAACAGTGGGAGTCATTGAATTAGCAATTATTTTCCCTTGAAGACCAATTCACGACAGAAGTTCAGTTTGCTTTGGATAAGACTCCATAATTTCACGGGTCAGATCCTCAGCTGGAGTGAGTCTGTGTGGCTGTATTGAAGTCCAGGAACATACAGGGAGTCATTCCAGCTGAGGTCAGTGGAATAACACTGTTTCAAACCTGTTAAGGATCTGATGCCATAAACTTATCGTGACTATTCAGCCTCGTTAGTCCTTCACAGTTCTCATGCAAACTGCTCCAAAATTCTACAAAGTCAAAACTTCTCAGGGGTGTTACATATTTCCAAGTCTGTTTTTAATGAGAAATAAGAAGGAAAAAAATAGGAATAGGTGGGAGGCTGAAAGCCTTGGTTCAGAGTTATTTCTGGAAACAAAGATGAAAAGATAAAGAGGGGAGAGAGAATTTCCTTCCTACTTTCTAACTGAAATGCACTCTTAATGACATTAATCCTTTTGGACTCTTTACAGTTAGCAGAGATGAAGAGGCTAATCTCTGCCTCTCCTGCACTGGAGGCTCCATTAGTTCTACTAAATAGCTGGTACAGCACTAGAGAAAGAAGTACATATGCATTTACCTCCCTTCTCCTTTGATCTCAGCAAGAGATTATAAAACAGCTCCCATGCTCTGTTCTTTCATTTTAAAATGCAAAACCAATCTGAAACCTTCTTCCCGCTGGCACAGGAAATCCTGGCGAAGAGAGGACCCCTTTGCTTGAAAATGTATAGCACACACTCTTTAAATGTATCTAACTCCATTAGTCACGTGAATTCAGTACCTTTTATTCCCATCTACAAACCATCTTCGCCCTTTCCACAACAAAGAAAATCCTCTTTTCTGGCAAAGCAGGAGTTATTTGAACTGCACTGATTGAAAGGACCACAGCATCTGCCATAGCTAACGAGCTCCTAACAAACTAGGGACGAGCTGACAAGGGAACAAGACTACAGCCTTCTCCTGAACAACCAGAAAGCGTAAGCTACCTCTTCACAGGAATTAACTACTGCAGAAGCGAGTTACTCACTGTCAACACAACCTCACCCTCTTGGCGTTATATTCCATTTGCTCTTCCTCTGGTGGCAAGCGCTAATGACCATGAGTTAAATTTTAGGCTCAGAGGAATCGTGCACTGAACTCTTGATTACACAGGGAACTTTGTGTGGCTGGCTCAGACACAGAGGTAAACATCTGGTCAGATGAAACCAATGTCACAGCTTTGCTCATCCACTGACTTCACGCTTGCTTCCAAGAAATATCCTCCTTGGCTTTACATCCAGGTTTTCTTCCTGTGGAAACTCAGGCACAAGGTGGCAGAAGAAGGAAAAATAACGACAGAAGAGTCTAGGCACAGCATGGTGTCAGAAGGTGTCTTAGGCTCATACCTGTAGTTGGATCTTACCCAAATACAGATAGAGGCCCGTGGTTGTGGCCTCCAAAACAGAACCTTTAGCTTTGCATCAGAGCCCGAGAGACTTTCTTAGGTCTGCAGAACATCAGACACACAGGTAACAGTCTTTTTAGTGAAATTTTGATCAAATCAGTATCACAGTATTGTAAGGTTGGAAGAGACCTTTGAGATCATCGAGTCCAACCTATGGCCCAACACCTACACCTACTAACTACACCTACTCCTACTTGTCAGCTACACCATGGCACTAAGTGCCTCATCCAAATTCTCTTTGAACACCTCCAGGGACGGTGACTCCACCCCCTCCCCGGGCAGAGCATTCCAGTGAACAATCATCCTCTCAGGGAAGAACTTCTTCCTAATGTCCAGCCTAAACCTCACCTGGTGAAGCTTGAGACCGTGTCTTCTCATTCTGTCACCGGTCACCTGAGAGCAGAGTCCCACTCCTGCCTCACTACAGCCTCCCTTCAGGCAGTTGTAGAGGGCAATAAGGTCTCCCCTGAGCCTCCTCTTCTCCAGGCTGAACAACCCCAGCTCCCTCAGTCGCTCCTCACAGGGCTTGTGCTCCAGCCCCCTCACCATCCTCGTTGCTCTCCTCTGGACACACTCCAGCATCTCAACATCCTTCCTGAACTGAGGGCCCAGAACTGGACACAGCACTCAAGGTGCAGCCTGACCAGTGCCCAGTATAAGGGGATGATGACCTCAGGCAGAAACAAGCACTGAAGATCAGTGTGTGTCCTAAAGACTACCCCTCTTCAGGGCTTGGGGGGCCTGAGTCAGTGGGAGGGACCCATTCTGTTTGGAACTTCTTCCTAAGGACTGATGTCCGGGCTTTGTCTCTTAAACGGCAAGGAAAAAGGAGCAGGGATGGAGCCTTTTCAGAGACGGAGGAGCTGGGGCGTGGCAGGGAAGGAAGGCTTTGTGAGCTGTGACAGTTGCTGCAGAGCAGGGCTGTGGTGGGGCTGGAGAGAGACTGGCACTCCTGGAGCTCGTACTGACAGCCCGTGGGAGGCTGAAATGGGGTCCTGGGCCGTGGGCAGTGTGGGGGTAACACCAGGGGGCTGGGCATGGGGACACCTGCGAATGCCCTCAGGGACCCGACCGTCAGCAGATTTTTAATACAGTCTGGCTTCCTGCACATACAGTTCCTCTTCTATGGTATTTTAACCCTTAAATTAGACCAGTGTGTTTTCTACATAGGAAAAATAATAATGGGCATTTAAGAGTGACCCTGCTCTTCCCCACATTACAGCAGGCACTAATCCACACAAAATACCATTCCACGCAGTAAGAACACAATGATCATACTCGCCGAGTCCTCACTTGACTTTCAAGCCCATTGATTAAAATACACCCGGTCCTGATCCGCAGCAAATAAACTGTCAACTGCCACCGTGTGACTCGAGGTCAGTATAGCAAACCAATACTTATAGTACTTACACATACTTATACCACAGTTCTTTAGTATTCCAATCAGGCTGTGCTCTGATTTGCTCCGTTTTGTAGTGCTTTAGTTCAGATTATGAACCCAGGACAGTGCAATGCATTTGGAGTTACGGGGGTCACAGCTCTAATGCCATGGTGAAAGCCCAAGAAATTGCAACCATGTTTATTAACTTTTCCAAGGCATTCCATTGTCTAGGAGAATTCAGAGTGCACAGAAGTATTTGTACTAAGAAAATGGAAGCACTTTTTCCTTGGCCGAGTTTCGAGGATGGATTTGCTTCATATTTGTTAACAAAAAAGAGCAAGAGAGAGAGAGGAAGAAAGAAAGGATGGCAATTTGTCTCCAGAAGTAGCCACACAGTAAATCTCCAGGGAACAGAATTTTATGGGAGAAAGTCCGTTTCCACTATTCTGCTTCCAGACTTTATAGACAGTTTTCAGGATAAATGCAATTGTCTCACGCTGATGATTTAAATGCAAACAATCCCATCGTTTGTTTCCTCCACCCTGACTGACAAAACTTCGGAGTTATAATGTGACCTCTGCCACTTCCACAAATGACTTACTAGCAAAAAAAATGAACTTGTTCAATTCAGAAAGAAATGGAGAAAAACAAAGCCATATCTTCCCCCCAAAGGGACAACAAGATCATAAAGTCGTGCTCCATATGGCCCTCACACTATCAGGTGGTTCGGGCTGTAGATTGAGGTCTGTGCCATTGATATGTGTAGAGTGGGATATGTCTAGCTTGTGTCTACTGCTGAGCAAATGATTTGTACCTAATTTGTTCAGTAGTTTTCCTATTTCTATCAGACTTTGATTTTTCTGGATATACTTGTCAGCAGAATTTGCTCAAATGTGCTTTATAAAGATATTTTATCCTATGCCAACCCTTTGTTCTGACCGCTCGCTACTCACGGTGTGTAACCGGCCACCCGAAGGCAAGCGGCGGGATTCCAGTGCTTTTGCAGATGACTGATCCCTGAAGTCCCTCGAACTGCTTCGCAGATTTCCACTGCAATCTGTTTTCCAGTCACCCAATGAGGTTTCCAAAAGCTGCTTCTCAGTCACATCGCAAGGGTCACTATCTGTTGACTCACAAAGGATACGCTTAGTGTCCCAACAGAAATGAAAACAGCGATGGAGTCCTTTGTACACACACAAAATAAGGTGGAAAAGGAACATTTTCATGATTCTTTCTAATCCAAACACATTTAAAATGTAAAACTCGCTTCCAGATCTGTTTATAATCTAATAGTAAATACAATGCTAGCCTCCAGAATGCTTCACAGAAAATAAGGACAATAAAGCTTCCATTCTAAACAGAAGCGTATCGGGTCTTCACCTGGCATCTCTCTAATCAGGCTGCTGATGGAGAGATCCGGATGTCTGGACGGCATGACTACATCTGCAGTTTGAATCCATTGGGGAAGTTCCGGCAGTAGCCTGTGTTTATTACCGTGTAAAAAGAGGTGCCATTTCCGCACCCTGTGGATGGCAGAGGACCTCCTTTCCTAGTGAATGAAACCAGACAGCCTCTCAAGTCCAAACCGCAACAAACCCCTTGGCTGCCCCGCAGACTTTTGTCTGGTCGACTTGATGCTTAGCACAGTAGTGGCCAAGGTTAGATGAGATGCACCCTACTCCGACTATCTCGACTTGCAACATTTATCCAGTGCCAGGTTGTTAAAAGACTTGTGGATTAGTACAGAAGTAACCCTGCACCGGTCTGCAGAGTCCCCTGCGGAACAACGGGGTTGTTCTGATGGTCAGTTAGCGCGGCTTTTAGCGATGAGCTGCAGAAGGAAATGCGACTGCTAATGAGGCACCCATGGGCAAAGGAGCAGCTGCATTCAGAGCGCGACGGGACAGCGGCTCCCAAAGGCGCGGCATTCTCCTTAGCTCCATGCGTTATCTCAGCGAAGTCCCAGGCACCTCTTGAGGCCGTGTTTACTTCTGACAACGTAGTCTGAAACATATGTTACAAATCAGAATATTTTGTACTTTTTCATGTCCAGACAATGCCCAGATGCTTCCAGCCTCTCATAAACAACGGCGCCCGACTCAGAGTGCACATAACCCACAATGCCTTGACATGACCCCTTGCGCAAACATTATTATATGTGGCGTAATTAAAGGAAAGTAAAGATATGTGACTGAAATTAGGCAGCATGTATATTTAAGCATAGAGGAAGGTCATTCGGTGCTGTTATTTTGAGGACTTTGCTGACAGAGGCTTTTCTGTAACATTCTAATTTCGACGCTGCTATCTATAGCCCTTTGTGTAGATTTGTCCTTTCAATGCGCACTGTTGTCAACAAAAAGATACTGTAAGCTGGTTTCAAGGTGTGACTCAGAAAAAGCCAGTGAAAAGATGCTCTGAAATTTTCAAAGCAATGCTGCATATCTTTAATTTCACTGGCTTTGCATGCAATCCTCTACAGTTTGGAAAATCTCTTCCATAAGCTGCCTTACATCTACAAAAAAGAGCCAAGGTCATCCAAAGGGATTTTAGCGCACGGCAACAACGATTATCAGCTCTTGTGGACAACCTTGGAGCTCTCTAGGAGAGTGAACATACACATCCCCTTTGCATACACACATTGATTTACAGGAACGTTTGTGTTTTTCCAAACGCAGGCACCAAGTTTGTAAATCACAGCTTCCGAACACCTACACATACACAGGAGCCACCTACTCCTCAGAGTTCTTGGCATCCAGATAAGACACTCATGTTTGAAACAGGGTTCCCTGTGCCTTTGTATTTGTTTTGTGCTTTGCAGACTCACAGGTGTCTAAGCCATCGTGACTGGGCTTGTGGAAGGGAAACCAAGGCCATCCACAGACGTGGAGACAGGTACGTCTGGATGAATGGTGGCTTTATAAGGAGCAGCACAGAATATATGTTTCGGATGAGATCTCATTTTGATTTAAGATGCACAGCTGTCCCAGATATTGCCTATGAGCCCACCAAAAGAATAGAATTTTCTGACTCACAAGGATGATTTTCTTTTTGAAGGTCTACTCTAAAGTATTACTAAAAGAGAAAAAAATACAATAGCTTCTCCTAAAACATTTTAGAATCAGAAAAAGGAAGGCTTCCTTACAATTCCTTCCTCTTTCTTACATGCTGCCCTGTTCCGACAGGCTCAGCAGGACAAAGAGGATTTACTGTTTGCTCTGTGGCACACACAAAAAAGGCATTAAAATAAAAAGTCCTCATGTAAATAATTACATCAGTTTTGCAATCAACCAGAAAACAAACAAACAGAACCCAATGAGGTTCATACTGAATGTGCTAATCTTGCCAATGCTCTGTATAATTAAAGCAATTTCACCTTCAAATCTGGCATTAATTACAATATGGAGCACTTTTGGGCCTAAGCATTTCAGTTTGCTTTTATGAACCTAGAGAGAACAGAGGTTTGTACATGGAATGTTTTCTGGTCTTTTTTTTGACGATCCATTTAGCGATTATTTTACACATTCTATTTCATTCTATTTGCTGCATATTAGTCGTTACTTCATTCTGTGGCCACGTCTGTGTGACTCTGGAAATGTCTCAGTGCATCTCATTGGCAGCAAAATTGTTCACAAAGTCATTGAGCCCGACACACCAGCAAAGCCCAAGTAAATCCCAAATCTCTATGAAGGCATACAGCCTTTCAGATTTCCCATGCTCACAGAGGGACGCAGTTTACAGGCTAAGCCTTTCTGGAAATCTATTTACATCAACTGAAAAGGAGACACCAGAAGCTACACACAATCCTCAGCTTTGTCCTTAACTTCAGTAGGGAAAATGAATCTCAACTTCAATCTTGCAGAACTTATTTTAAACTTCAGATCTTACTTATTACAGCTGAGTCATTCAGACAGTAAAAATCTACTACTAGTCTGATTCCTGGCTTAGATTTACGTTTTGTAACTTGGGCCTAGCTTTAATTTAAATGCTGAAGATTTATTCAGTTGCCTTCCTTCCTCTAACATCAAGCGGCTTCAGTTAAAGAGATTTGTACTCGAAACGCACGTGCTCGGCGCTGGTACTGTTAAATTAATAGTGATGTATATGTGTTTGTAGGCACGGTGACCTTTATTACCTTCTCATTATGTTCGAAAATAGTTCCTGTTATGTGACCGGATGAATTATGTTGAGCATTGTTATGGCTCAGATAACCTATTGAAACTAGTTATTTTTCATCATCTATTAAATGTTAAAACTAACAAGCAGTTAGTTAAGCATTACACTGGAGACCATCATCGTGTCGTACATCTTGGAACACGCACTTTTAAAACTGTTCAGATTAAAGATGAATCAAAGCGCTTCAGCTTCAGGGATAGGACCGGAGGTGCACATCCCTCCAGACAGAACTGGAGTAAAAAAATCCAACACAAATTGCTTTTAAAATTTAGTAATTCACAAAATCTATGGTTAAGCGCAGCCTGGCTAGGGTAGATAAGTAAAATAAATACTGCAAAGTCAATTTTTAATAATCTGTGGCATGAAATTTAAGCACAAGAGAAAACATTTCACAATCAAGCCAGAAGCTTCCTGTAAATGATCAAACGAGAATTTTAAACCCTCTCACCTATCAATGCAAAATATATTCTAGTTTATCCTTTAGTCCACACAGCACATTCCTTCATTTCTTTGTTTAAAAGCGTTTTACTTTTAATAGAGCTTTTGTTGTAAATCTTTTTCAGAACTTGTGTTATTTACAAGAGCATCAGAAGAGGAGAGGCAGACAGTGGAGCCGCTTATTTGGTGGAGAATCGGTGCATTACATGCAGTCACAGGAAATGTAATTAGTTCCTGTGCTGGTCTGGTAACAAGTGGTCTGGTGTATTTATCTAATTATTGAGACAACACACTCACAACTGAAGGGATTTTGTTATAAGAGGTTTATAAAACTCTGATTTAGACTGATCTTCAGTCTCTTAGTACCAAGCAAAAACTGGCCTTCAAGCAACATTTTTGTGTGATGAAGAACAAAATCCCAGATGGATTATGACAAGTCCGTGTTGTTCTAAAAGAGAAATCAAAATGAAAAGCTGGGAGAATTAAATGGCAAGGATAATATATATACACACACTCGTTCGAGGGGGGGGAGAAAATGTGAAGATTTGTATGTACTTTCTGCCTCTGGAATCAGTGTGCTGCCATGCTGTTTATGCTAAGAGGTGTCCCAGCTGCAAGGAATAATGAAAAGGGAGAGATTATACTATATTATAGGGAAATCATATTTTGACTTTATTATTATGGCTGTGGCTATTTTATGAAAGGGAAGTGGATTAATAATTGTCTAACCAACCAAAAAGGAAAGAGAAAGCAAAATGGATTTTTCAGAGAAAGAGATTGTTTCTCACACAATAACGAGGGCCTCGCGCAACGGAGCAGAAGGAGGAAGAGGGCAGCGAGGAGGAAGGGAGCCTCATGGCGGAGCAGAGAGCTGAGCCTGGGTAGCTGCAGAGCTGAGGGTGAGCACACACCAGTGGCCACCGGTGAGGTACCCTGTGAGAAAAGAGATGCTCTGGTGTCCTGGGCTTGCTGCAAAGCCAGTGCTGATGGGACACAAGGATGAGTCGCACACGTCCTCGGCACGGCCGCCTCCTGAGGGGCTCTGCACGTGGGCACAGGAGAGGCAGGACGAGTGCCTGCTGCCACATCTGGGGTGGGATGAGGGTGGGGGTGGCTACAACTCCTCACACCCCCACGTGAAGTCCAGCGCTGATGGGGAGAGAGATGAGGGCCACTCAGGACACAGAGGACGATGACATGTGAGGCGAAAAGGGGAGCCCACTGGGTGCAAGCTGTTAGAAAATTATTGTCTGGCAGGAGAATACGGGGAAACCACGCAGTGTTTCAGTCAAAGGCAAACCAGCTGAAAGTGGGTGAAGCTCACCCCTGCACAGAGGGTCTGGATCAGACCTCCTGCTCCTTTCATTTGCAGTCTCTCATTATGGATATTTGGCATCGATATATACCTCTCTCCCCCTGCACCTCCTGTTCCTGCTCTGGCCCAAGGGCTTTTTGTGCTGAATGGAAGGACGACCCTCACAAAGGGCCTTTTTCCTGAGAGACACTGGTTTCATTTACAGTGGGCTAGAAACGCGTGTGCTGCAGTGCCCTGAGCCTTTCAATCACTGCCTGAGAGCACTCACTTTCCATTGTCTCCATTTTAACGCTGTTCTTGCAGCTGCAATTGCAGCCTCTTTGAATTAAATCTGAGTTAACAGTCTGAGGACAGATAAGCCCCGAGAGAGGAAATGATGTAAATCCAAACAGCAATTCTTTAACCTATTGCTTTTTTATGACAGGCTGGAAGCCCTGCATGGGATCCGAAGCAAAGTACATTTTTGCAGTCTATTCTGATTTGCATAAACCTTTCTTTTTGTATTTGCATAATTTTTCAATTAATCACCAGGACAATACGCTAACTCCTGAACATCTCTCTCTGAGGTATTTAAGGTATTCTTGCTATTATAAAAGCTTTAGACACTGATGATGAGGCCAAGGCCCAGGGTTTGCCATCCATTCCGCGTGTAAAACTCAGTCCAAATGTTTACTGTACCTTATATTCCACGAGTGCATCAGTGATTACTGAAAAAGCACAGATGGGCTGCCGACAGTTTTTCATTCCTTGTTCCATACGATAGAATTCAACACATCTGGTACGCTATGAAAAGCATCTTTGCACTAATTTGTTTGTCAGTATCTATTGAAAGGACTATCTGTCATCCTGTCGCAGTTTGGTTGCCCTGAGATGTCTGAAGACAAGACTAGTCACAAATTGCGACTGCTGGCCGCTTGGGACCGACTGGTAGAAACCACCAGCTGTTCCAAGGATCATCAGTGGGGCATTTGTCTCTTTTTTTGTATTTTTTTTATAAACAGAAATTTCAGTATAATCTCTCCTCAGACATTCTCTATCTGCAAGAAGAAACCAGACCACTTGAGCCAGAGACAGCCTGTTTGTCTACACTGTCCGTGTGCACATCTCCGTCTGTTTCCACAGCTGGGTGAGTTTTCTCTGACTATAAAGGAGTGATGTAGGGGTCAGAAAATGCACTTACTGGTGTGAGTGTGTGCTGATCTTAACAAACACCATTGTATGCCAGGTCTTTGATGTCAGGAACCTGACCACAAATAGATAGGTTTGTCAGAGAAAAGTAAAGATCCTGAAGAATCTTGGTGTTTACATGGGTTGATCAATACAAGCCGAGAATGTTGTTTCTCATAATTCTTCACGATGATCATCATCTTAAAAGACAGCCCTGTGATTTATGATTTGCTATGTTTATTTTACCTCTTCTCCTTACCAATGAATCATAGTGTTTGATGTCATTTATTTTCCAGTTTGATTTTTTAATTTTCTTATTATAAATGCTTTATTGCATTAAATTCTGATTGTGTGACTAATTTAAGCCATTTCTCTTCAGTCAAGAGTGTGGCATGAGAGTGCAGGACTGACTGAAGTTGTGAAATTCAGGTTCTGTAATTGGCTGGGCAATACATACATAAACAGCTTTCAGAAATATGAGAGAGCTTATGAAACACAGTGGATGCATCTATGTTTAATGGCCATGTAACTTCCAAAAATCCTGGTGTGAAATGTCTGTAGTTAATTAAGTACTCATGCATTTTTATAACTAAGCTGAATGATGAGCAATACACCGGCATAACTTGAACTTAATGTCAGCCATTTCAAAATAATGAAAAGATTTTTCTACTTAATGGCATACGATTCTCGGGAATTACTGATCCGCGTAACAAACCATACCTTGTTTCTCTGAAGGAAGAACCAGTACCTTATCTCTATTAGAAAAATAATAACACAGTTTACGTTCACCAGCTTGTCACAAGATCTTTCCAAATGTTCAGGTTGTGCTCTTAAGCTTTGAACATGAGTCCCACGTGAGTTCTGATGGGTTAGGAAGAAGTTCTTCCCTGAGAGGGTGATTGGCCATTGGAATGCGCTGCCCGGGGAGGGGGTGGAGTCACCGTCCCTGGAGAGGTTTCAGGAGATTGGATGAGGCTCTTAGTGCCATGGTGTAGTTGACGAGTAGGAGTAGGTGTAGATGTTGGTCATAGGTTGGACTCCATGATCTCAGAGGTCTCTTCTAACCTTATGATACTGTGACACTGTGGTTGCGATCCAGAATATTCCATAAGTGTGAAGAGAAACAAAAGTGTTCACACTTTCTCTCCGATAAGAACTGAATTACATATGAAAGACTGAAACAAAAACCAACCGAGTAATTTCAACACCTTTAAAGAGTTGTCACCTTCTCTGGTACACACAGCTATTGAATTGTTTAGGGCTCTGAGAAAAGGATGAGCAGACTTCCTTATTGTATGTGAACCCGTGAAGTTTACTGCCATTTTGGGCCAGATTTTTCAGGTGATCTGAGCCAACATACACCAGTCAGCACCATCTAAAAAAACTGGTTTCCATAGTTCTTATTGCCTTACGTGGGTTGTCCCCCTACCTCTAGACAAGAACACTCCTTTTATCCAAACATCCTCTCTAGGCAGTACCAATTTACAATATTCACAGCCACGGTTATTTAAGACTTGGAATTTTTAGGCTGCTTCTGGTTTGTGAATATCCAATTTGCAGAGATAAGAAAATAGCAACTAATTTTATTAAAAGCAAAATTCAACTCAGTTTCACTGATGCAGTGCAAGCTTGAAAAGGAAAAGGAAAGCTCAGGTTGGCTCAGTGCTAGAGACTCACCCTCAGGCAGATGTCTCAGGGGGATGCTGAGTGACAGCCAACGAAACCCAAGATGCAGCATGATCCTGACTAGGACTACTTGTAAACCCCCCCCCCCCCCCTCCCCCCCCCCCCCCCCACGACCCGGACCCCCACCCGCCCCCCCGCAAGCGAGGAGAGAAGAATGCCCACTCCNCTACTTGTAAACCCCCCCCCCGCCCCTTTGTAAGGGAACATGTAAGAACTGGGCCCAGAACAGGCAATTTGATGTGATGGAAGAGAACATTCCCCACTCCTGCCAATAACTAAATTACAGCGTATAAGAATGTTGCCAGTGTGTCTTGTTTTCTTAAATCCATTTCATGCCTCCAGTGAAGTAAATGCTGCTAAAGTTGTGTATGACAGACTCCTAGTTGGCTTTGGGGGAAAGGAAAAAAGAAGCCTAGTAAACCAGGAATAGATATGCTGAGGAAATCCTTAAAAATTAAGACAGCCTTCCATGACTGCCAAGTACATTTTGAGCTGAACAATTTGAGGATTAAACAGCCCGATGTAGCGGGTTCCACAGAAAGTCGTACTTGATAATGAAGTGTTCTTACACTCCTCAGATATCTGCTAAACACAGAGGTGTGGTGTGCGCTCAATGAGATAGTTTAAGTTCTAAGAACAGTTGCAGTGAACACACTGCTCTTGTGGAGAGCAGCAGGATGATGCTGGACCCTGCATTTGTATAAAACCGATATCCTTGTAACACTCAAAACAACTGCTTTTACTATTTCCTCTTTCACCATCAGATTAACATCGATTTAATCAAAATCAGCTTTGTGGTTGCAGGATTCACAGTATCACAGTATTGTAAGGTTGGAAGAGACCTTTGAGATCATCGAGTCCAACCTGATTCACTACAGACTAGTCGAGGTTGACAGCCATCTCTGGAGACGGTCTGGCCCAATCCTCCTGATCAAGCAGAGGCAGACAGAGCAGGTTGCCCACGACCATGGCCAGTCTCCACGGATGGAGACTCCACCACTAAAGCCGGTCCAAGCAGCTGCAGCTGAAGGCACCTAGGGCAAACACTGTGGGTCTAAGGAAGACTGCCTAAGGCCAGTAATGGCCCTGCCAAAGCATTTTGCCTTGGCTTTCTGATTCCTACCCACTAGTCTAAGAGAGACCTTCACATAGGAAGATAATCTTTCCCCAGGTTTTCAGTAGGTGGTTATACATAGGCCAGAAATAAATTCTTTTCTCATCTGAGAATCCCAGTGGAGTAGTTGGGACTCCAGCAGCTCAAAGATTTCACTTTCCTCCTCTCCTTACCCTGTAGGTCTTTGTTTCACACATCCCATTCCTTGTAGAACTGCAAAGCCTTGGAGGAAATCTGATGAGAAGAGCTTTTACCAGGAGACTTTCTGTATATTTTACATTCGGTGAAATAGAAAACAGGGTCAATTTAGAGAGAATTTGATTGATACCACTTACAATCAAAGCCAAAGCTTGACAGCACAAGCCAGGCACCTGAGAGGCAACCCAATTTTAGCATCATTTGATTTAAACTTCATAGGACATTGCAAGTCCGGGCACATCTTTTTCCCAGTGTCGTACACTGACTCCATCAGGGTCAAACAAATAAAACTTTATTTGAAAATTCCTTACTTGTCTACTTCTGTTTGCCTTAGTGCAAAACTGATGTGACAGAGATTTGTGAAAACCCTTTCTTCCTGCAGGGATTAATTCTGGTGGGATTCTGTGTGTTAGGGTTTTTATAATCTCTGCTGCCTGTGAAAAAGGACTGTAGAACCTATGGAAACGATCACGCTACTTGTGTCTGTAGATGCTGTCAGCTTTCAGTTAATATAGAAAGACAAAACTACCATAGGCTGAAACTGGTGCATGATGGGAGAGTTCAAGGTTGGATTTTGATTTTCTTTTAAAAAAAACAACCCACATTTCTACAGTTTCCTGCTTCTCTACCTCCTTCATTCTTCTAAGCCAGGCAAGAGATGGAAGACCTGGAAGATGCATGGAGAGTGCACAAGAGCAAGAATCGCTCTGTAAGTCTTGACGCTGACCCAGGAAGGGATTATACCCTGAATGTCACTCCCAGCTAAGCGGCATCTGAATGCAGGTTGCAAGAGGCAGCCACCCGTACCAACGAGGAGGGATGGGGAGGCTGGCTTTCCCTGCCTGTACCGGCACAGCCAATCAGAAAGGTTCTCAACAGTGGTTACCATGTTTTCACTTTACATCTGAGCCTCCTTTCTTGTTTGGCTGCATCTGTCCTGTTCACAGAATAAACGTCAGCTGAATTGGCTGAAATGATTTACTAACCACAAAAAGGCAAGAAGATATTTTAGGTTCACTGCACCAATCAGAATCTCTTTTAAAGTAGCATCAGTTTATGGCAGACGTAAATCTTCAAAAACTCTCAGTATCTTATATGAACAGAATAAATACTTCTATGCAAATATGAGCTGTTCTTCTGAAGTCACTTACGTTTATGAAATGCTCATAAATTTCCTGAAGGTTTGCCGCACGGGGACGCAACAATAAGCCACCCGCAGTTTTCATAGCAATGATTACTATTTTTGAGAGAAACATGAGACCTATTTTGGAAGATGATTTATGCCTTCCTGCAGTTTAAAGTTTTCATTCCTGCTTCACAGATCACCTATGAGCTACCTAGGACTGGTATTTGAAATCCCATTTGCCATTTGGTAGAGGCAGAAGAAAAGTAAGCAGCAGGAGGTAACCCTTGGCTGCTTCTGTTAACCAGCGTGACGCGGAATCCACGGTCTCCAGTGGAAGGTGGGTAGTGAAATCGTATTTAGTTTATGATAGCCTTAAAACTGTGACTGATTCTGTGACTCCTTATGTATAAAATACACTGTAGACAATACACTGGCACTTACACTTCCTCTGCTCCTATGAATTCCATGTACTTCTGCAGGACTGTTGCATCCCTGCCCCTGAAATGTTGCTATGATATTTATGGAAATGGTTAAATTATTAAGACTTAAGGTACTTGCAGGAGCAGCCACAAGGAAACCTTGACCACAGTGAGGCTGACAGGAAATCTGTTATTGACAGCAGTGAGGACAGGCTTTTACCATCTCTCAAGACAAATGTGCTACCGGGAAGTAAGACTTCATTTGGGACTTCCAAGAGCATATGTTAAATTGCAATGGCTTTGAGGGAGTGAAAAATCAGTGCTGGAACTCTTAAGGCGTGCAGGTACATCTGAATTTCCCCTGGGGACGGGATGACTTAACTGTCATTTCAAGTTTTACATTATTCCTTTAAATCAGCTATTTCATTTAAATAAAAAGGTTCTATATTCTCGCATGGAAATGCAGCTGCTTCAAGTAACCCGCAGCATGTTGATTTATTACTGGCTACCTACTCCTTCAAGGAGAAGATTCCATAAGATGACATTCTAAAACCAGCTCAATATTTCTTGCTACATAGCACTTTGTATTAACCTCACAATATCTGTATACATGAAATTTGGGAACAAAAAATGGAAAATAAGGTAATTACATATTTGGATAAAGACTTCTACAGAATTTAATGCTTTGTGTTCACATGAAGAAACCATTCTGCTATTAGAGATGCTAAGAGAAAAGTTATCTATCTCAAAAGTATCTTTTCCCCATAAATCAAGAAATGAAATGGTTTTCAAGTTTCCACTTCTACTTTTCTGAAATTACATCTAACTGTCAGTAAAACCAGGCTTAGAATGTATCTCCTTTTTTAAAAACAACCCCAAACAATGAAAGACTAGAATTCTGAAGGGGAAAACATCTCTTTTTGCTGGGAGTCTTACACTTGCTTTATAAGTGATGAACAAACGCCTTCCAGTTTCAGTTTTTCCATTAGCTTTACGGAGGAAAGCTGTAACGTTCCATACCTTTGTGTGAACATGGTTTTAAAGGGATGATTATGCAGTAAAACGGGATGAACTCTCCCGAGGTTGGTTAGCATAGCTTTTCGCCAACTTCCACACTGGTTTTGTTCACGTCTAAGCTGCACATTGTAAATTCCAGCAGGCGATCAGGCACACAGGAATCCCCGCCTTCGTGCTGCAATGCGTGTCAGCGCCGTAATCGGCGCTTACGCTAACGTTTAAGGAAGTGTCTGCGCTAACAGTTCCAGTGTCATTAATGGGCAGTCAAAATCTTCCCGAACTGAGCTCTAACAGTGAGGCACACATGGCGGGTAGTGGTGGAGCATGGCTCAGAAAAGAAATAAGGAGTTTGTGCGAGACCACACACCTGCACAAGCGACGTTGCTATGATGGAAACAAGGCTAACGCATTCCGATCTCAAATCATAAGCTCAAAAAGATCCAGCTACAGGGAAACAAAGGCTGTACAGGCTCATCGACTTCTACGTGGTTTGGACATCAAGGAACAACCATGAACCTAATCAGGATGAGTCAGATATGGATTGTTGGGACCAATGTACACCTAAATAAATACCTGAATCTTAACGATGTTAATGCCTCCCAATGCCTAATTACGTTCCTCACCGGACCGTCCCACCCAAAATCAAGGTAGGTATGGTACAATCCAGCTGATTGCTACTTCGTGCAGGACAGCGTCACTGTGACTCCAAGTACTGCTGGGAACCAGGAGAAAAGAGACCTAAGTAGAAGGAAAATCAACTCGTCTTTCTTGACCATCACATCTTTTCTTGTCTCTGACTCCGAAGGAAATATTTTGCACAAAAGAAAGGGGAGGGATGACTGATGGCCGAGTGTGATTCCTCACACTGGGCAGGCATGAGATTCACTGCTGGATCCCATTTTTACCCTAGAAGGATAATTCATGCAGTTAAACCAATGACCTGAAGTCTTTCTCCACCAGGACAGTTTGAAACATATGAAATTCATGCTTGTATCTAATAAGAAAAGGGAAAATGGGATACAGGCCATCAATAACATCATCAGCTCAGTGAAATCAGGGAGCCATCCTTACTACTGCGCATGAGCACAATGGGGTCTGCTTCCAATAGCGACCTTAAAGAAGAGCCATACTTTAAATAAACAGCTAGACTTCTTCAGTACGATCCAGCTGCGGGGCCTCGCCCCGGCTGTGCATATGTCTCTATAACGTAATGGTCTCGGGTGTACTAGTGGTTACTGCAGGATCAATATTAAAACTGCTTACTACAATATTTATTTTGGCCTAAGAGCCATGGAATGGTGCGAAAGAAATAGAATTTAAACACACCTTTGATACTAGCTGCTCTCAAATGACACTTGAGGCAGCCTTCCAAAATTAACAGTCTCACCAAATTAGTCAATCTTTTCACTACTTTCATCTGGAGATCTGAATTTAAGGTCATTAAATCTCCCTGTAGAAGTGAGTTGTTGGAATATGGCCAGACTGTTTCTAAGGTAAAATGTTGTTATACCAGTGTGCTAAGATGTAATTTTCTCCTTTTTTTTCTCCAAATAAAAAAAAAAGAAAAAAAAAAAGGACAAAAATTAAATGAAATACAACTTCCAAACAACATGCATCTCAAATTGGATATTTCTGTAACAAAATGTATTCTGGTACAGTATATATTGAATCACAGTATTTTAGGATAAATATTGGGAATATTTTTTACATATGGTTAAAAAGATTATGATGCACTGAAAAATAAAGGGTTTTCATTGCTATGAACATAAACCAAATACTGCCAGGAAAACACCTTGAATTGGGCAGATGATTAAATACAGATACTCCTTCTACACAGATCTTTAAGGAATAAAACTTTTCCCTACCTGGTGTCACAGCCCAGTTTTTAAGCTTCTTTAGTGGTGTGCGTTGAATCCCTGCTCAGCACAAACTGTCAAGTCCAGCAGACAGACAAGTGCAACACCCTGTGTAGTTGTTTCCTGGTTACATTTGTTATAGTCTAGTTAGTATCAGTCCCTTACACCACGTATTTTGAATGCGCAGGGGATGGAATCTCTGTTTATAAAAAGTCAAAAGAATGTAAAATTACATTCCTCTCTTTTTGTTTTATACAGCTTATGATATTTGCTTTTCATAGTATGGATTCGATTATCTCTCTTACGATAAACTACTGTGATGAATGGTTTTTTCCCCCAGTTACTTAAAAGGACACATGCAAAGCAAGTTAATGCTTCTGATAAGATGGGTAATTTTAGAAGAGACTGCTGCTTGTAATTTATTGTTATTATACAATTCTTATTTTTAGACGACATCTCAAATAAATCCTCATTTACATTCATATCCTCTGTCTCTGGATTTGAAGAAGCATCTTAATCTCAAGAGCAGTTGAGATGATGATGAGTGTGTATTCCAGAGCTTTGCATTACACTTACTTGTCCTCAAGTTGTGATCAGTGTCATTTTGCCGTAGCGGAGGGAGCCTTGCCTTCCCTGCCACAGTTGAGTGGGGCAAACGGCAGGAGGTGTCTATTGCATTATTGGTCAGGAGTCAACTGGGTCACTAGCAGGATATTTTGTTGCACTCTGGCAAAACCTATGGAGCAGAAACTCCAGCAGGAAGGCTTCCAGGTGCCCTAGATCACGAACAGTGATTGAGCTTCTTTTCAAAACACACTATGTAATTTAGAACAGAAAAGGGCATCACAAATTATCACAGTATCACAGTATTGTAAGGTTGGAAGAGACCTTTGAGATCATCGAGTCCAACCTATGGCTCAACTCCTACACCTACTACCTACACCTACTCCTACTTGTCAGTTACACCATGGCACTAAGTGCCTCATCCAAATTCTCTATGAACACCTCCAGGGATGGTGACTCCACCACCTCCCTAGGCAGAGCATTCCAGTGAACAATTACCCTATGGAAGATTTGGACCAGAGAAAGGAAGACGGTGAAAATTTAATTTGCCACGTGTAGCAGAGACAACTCGGTTCTTGTATGATTAAGATGCTGAATAGGCTAATTAACTCAATACTTAACTCTAACCAGATCTTATATGACATCGTACAGAGCACTGACAGAAACTCAGAATCCTGCGTGCTACCTCCTGCAAGTTCATTGTTTCATTTAATTTCTGCGGCTGCCTCCCTTCCTACTGAGACCAAGACACAAAAACTGTTGAAATGGCTCAGTGGCCTGACCTCACATCAGAACGGGGTTTTTTTTTGCCCAGGACATAATTATCTCTGCGTGTTTCCAGAGGAAATACTTGATCTTGTCCTCCTGATCAGGAGCAGCAACTCCTCTGGACGCAGCACTGACACGAGCTGTGCTCAAAGCGATGGTCCTGGTGATTTCGTAGGCATTTTCCATCCACAGTTGTCTGCCCAATCTGGGCCTTGATATTTATTGTATAATTGACAGAATCTTGACAGAAAGAGAAGCATCTCAACTGACACAGCAGCTGAGAAGAACCTCCCAAAATGTTTTAGCATAGCTACTTGTACTGAAATGAGCTAGGAATGGTGGATGCACTTTTCTGACTGTAAGCACACGTTTCCTGATAGACTAGGGATGCGCTACTGCACAGGTAGTAAAAAAATGCTCATGCTGAAACACTGGCTTTCCAGGGGCTGCTATAAAACCTTAACTGCAGACAGGAAAGAACGTAACACCAAATAGCACAGTCATACAAGGCACAGATGAAGTCTGGTAAGAGTCAAAGATCGGGTAAAACAATTGCCCAGGGATGGACCACAGCTCAGCTGTTGACACGTATGAAGGTGCAAAATGTAGGTACCGTGAACTCATCAACCCCTGCGAGCAGGTTCTACAATGAAAACACTCAGAGGCTGTTAGCTAAAGCAGTGCTCCCTGGCCAGGCGACAGTTAGACAACGTAGGGTTCGCAGCACGTACGCATCCTTACCAGCCTGGCCCAGCTCCTGGGCCAAGCCTGGGGCTGACGGGCAACGGCAGTTCCGTGTGCTCCTCACACAGAGAAAATGCTCATGGGCAAGCTGGGTAACTGATTATCTCCCAAATGGGCAAAGAAGTAATGAATGGCAGACAAGAGCTTGAAGGGGTCATGAATTCCTTCAAAAGAGTTGAAATGACAAGTACTGATTCCTATATCATCTTTCAGAATGCTGGGGGAATGCAAATTGACTACATCAACAGCTCTCCCATAAATCATAAACAGAACAATCTCCTTAAAGGCAACTCTACTGAATTTCCTTTGGATAAATTCCTGATAATCGTAAGAAGTTGTAAAACATTTTGTTTCTCTTCTCATGTCTTTCCAAGTCTTAGACAGGCAGCTTTAAAAACAGAAATATAAATCATTATAATCAAAGTAGAGGGTAATTTTATATTTTAATAGTAAAATAACATCAAGACTGCAATAAATTATACAAAACCAGCATTAGAAAACCTATCTAAGATGTTGAATTATTATCTGAGGTGAAGTTATGGAGTTATAAGTTCATAAATAATAACGAAGCTTCTGTTGGCCTCATAAGTAATGTTTAAACTGTAGAGTTTAAACTCAGTTTTTACTGAAGAAGAGCTTAAAAAGAGGAAAGATATAATGGAGAGGGCACAGCCTCAGATAAAGCAGCTGGTATAATCTACAGGCTGCGTGGGAATGGCAGAGGCCCCTACAACTGAAATGTAAGTTAGGAGGCAAGTGGTGCTGGCCCTGAGCCAGTGATAGCACCATCTCTAAAATCAACCTAGGGAAGCCTCCGAATGCTGGAGAGTCTGGTAAAACAAAACCCAAAGTGAACCTGCAATTGTGAACCTCCAGAATAAAATGGGCAGTAATTCCCATTTCACTCTCCCTGTGGCCTCAAAGGATCTCACCCGTCATGGATATTGTAATTCACACTTACTAAGGTACAAACGACATCTCCTCAGGGTGGTCTGATGAAAATTTAATGGTACATCTGAAGCTGTAGCCAGGAGACCAGGCCAGGCACGGCCCGAGCGATGCGCTCCTGTAAGCTGGCGCGCTGGGTCAAGAGCGCAGGTGCTGCGAACACTCGCTGCTCTCTGAGCTCCTGCTACACCGCAGCGGGGGATCCCGCACCTAGGTTGTTCCGCAGCATTGAAATACTGATGGGAATCCCCTGGTAGTTCAACACCGAGGCTGCTAAAGTCACTTCTGGCTGATACAACTTTCAACCGATGTTTCCACCTGTCCCAAGGGACACTGCAAGCTGCCAAAGTGAGAGGCTGCGCCTGCCCCGCGCTGCTCGCAGCTGCGGCTGGAGAAGGCTCTCCTCTGCTCCCGCCCTGCGCGGCTCTGCCTGCTCACACGCTCTGACACAAACACTCCTGGGAGAGCTAAAACCCTACGGGGGCCGTGTCTGGGTATCAGCACCACGCTTGCGTCTCGCTAATAAGCTTCAGGGAAGCTGTGCCCGCAGCTCGCTGACCTTCAGCTGATAAGTGGCGATGAACAAAAATCTGAGCAGAAAGTACACGGTACTACTGAGCACCGTTCTGATCGTAACGGCTAACGGAGCCAAAGGAGAGCTCAGATGAGGTAAACAGGCTTCCCCTGGCTGGAGAACGGAGACCTAGCTCACAGCAGTGGCTTCACCAGGCAGCAAACCCCACACGTACAGATACTTCTGCTGCTTCATTTCTACAATAGATTTAACAAAGGGGTTTCAAAACATGATGGGTAGAAACTTGCACCCTGATGAATGCCTGGCAAAACTGCCTGGGTTCCTACAAATGCAATTGCACACATGATGCTGTGTGTGTGCGTTTGTCTATTGGTCTATATACACAGTTAATGCTTTTGAATATACGTAAATTAAATCTTGTCATGACCTGGGCAAGTAGGCAGCACCAAACCCACAGCAGTTATGGCTCATCCAAAAGTAACGATCAGTCCAAGAGGAATGATATGACGTGTGGAGGGCTACTTTCCCACTTTCAGCAGAAAAGAGCTTGAAATTGAGAGTGACTTTTTCAGGTTGATGGAGGTTGTGCAAGGGTCATCAGTCTATCCAAACCTCTTCTCACTCTCTGTTCTTTACCTGAATTTCGAATATTCAGCCCTGCATTTGTGGGTGCAGACTAGATAAGTTTGTATTCTGCAAGCAAAAATCTATGCTTTTCAGCTTCTCAGACTCAACTAACTTCCTCTCTAAAAGGGGAAGAAGTTTTAGGGAATCTTTGGTTCAGGTTACCTTTAGAAAAGGGTGGACAGACTTTGAATCACATTGTTAAAAGTTAGCGACCTTGATATGTGCCTTCAGATGCTGTGAAAGAGGAGAGAGAGTTCATAATCCCGATAAGCGGTCTTTTTAAAAATAAACAGCAAGCCGTGAGGAAGTTACTGTTGCATTTAAATTACCTATTTATTTAAAGTAACCTTCAAGACCTGATATTTACTTTTGCTTGAATACAATTTATCATGAGAAAGAAAGCTACATGGTTAGTGAGAATACATGGACATTTAGCTATTTTTCCTGTTTATTAGTGTAAATACTTTTATTATCATCTGCTTTGTGAGCTTGTGGCTTCCCATGAAGGAAGGAGCCACAGAGTGTTTCATTATGCAAAAAGACAAGAAAGCTTACACTGGATTTCTGACCTCAAATCTGTCTTTTGTCAATAACACTGACAACATTTTATCTTTGTGGAGCTGAACACTATTTGCCAAAAGAAAAGCTCCTTAAATAACAACCAAATATAACCATTTTCTCCCAGTCAACCATGAGCAACAGCCCTTGCAATTAGTGATGATACCATGCAACAGTGGCTCACAGGGATTGCTTCAGTATTTGCCTGTATTTTCCGAAGTTGCAATGGAAGTGTTCTTTGCGCAGGCAGAAAGCTTCCCACTGGAGCACCACCAGCGCTTGAAGCCTTTGGTCCTGGTTTTTAATTATGACTTTGTTATAAGGTGTCTGGTGACGGCACAGAAATGAGATGGGCTGAAGGAGGCAGAGGGTAAGGGTGCCAAGGATGGAAGTGGAGGTGCCAGCTGTGCGTCAAGCACAGTCATATTTTTCCAGTCCTTCCTTATTGCACTTGAAAACCACTTGGGAAACTGCTCTGTGGTCTAATTACTTTTTATCTTCTGTTTTGTTCTTGGTTTATATGTGTTCATAGCCACTTCTTGGTGACACAGGTTTTTTATTTCATCAGCCTTATGGTTTCTCCTCTGCCCGCCAGCACACTGTGAGAGCTGCAGGAGCCCTGAGATGCCTGGCATCTCTGAAAAACCGCAGGGTATCACCTGAGTGCTCTGCAGCCAGGGCAAGTCCTGCTCGCTGCGGTGTTTGAGGAGGACCTCCCCAAGCAGGCTGATGCTCACGGTGACGTCGGCACTTTGGGGTGAAGGATGAAGAGGGGAAATTTACTTTGGATGGTATCAGCTGCCCTTGTTTTTTGCCGTGTACATCCAAGACGCACGCACTTGCAGTCAACGTTGCCCAGATTTTGGTTGAGTAAAGAAAAGCAGGAAGGACTTGAAACCTTTCTCCTGCGCACATTATCTAAGTTTCCAGGTTCCATCCAGAATTTAGGCCTTCCTAAATAAAAATAAAGCCTTTGGCGACAGTGAGCACCGTCCTTGCTCCAATAAATTTCTTCTATGCCTTATGGGGGTGTGGGGACTCGGGGCAGCATCAGAGCCACCTTCTAGTGCACTTCACCACCACGGGTGAGCCAGCAGGCAGCTTCGGAAGGCAAAGGGCACTGTGGGCTGCCCCTCCCCAGGGGCCGCCAGGAGAGAAGCGCAGAGCTCTACCGACAGTGCCAGCAGGTGCTCTGGCTTTGGATCACGCTGACAGAACTACTGCTTAAACAAGGAACCTCCAATCATTTCTGGAAAATTTCAGATCAATTTAAAAGCCAGCAAAAGGCTCCAAAACTGTACAGGCTGGAACAAGCTCTGAGATGTTCTCCGTGAAGGAGCAAATCCATTTTTCTTCTACAGAAGGTATTTCCTTTCGCACTCCTCCTTTTACACCTACAGTTTCCACTTTAGCTCCCCTCCCCCAAAATGCGATATCTGTGTTTTACCCTCTTCCCAGGTTCTCCTGTCCCTCTGTCCTTTAAAGGCTTGCACATGCAAGGTGCCCACACACCAGAGGGGCTGCAGATGCAGTTTAGGAGGATATTAGTTTACATCAAAGGTGAAACACTTTTTGAAAGGATTTCCTAAAGGGGTCCTTTCCTTTCTTTTTTATCCTGTAGAGGGAAGAGATGCACCACATGATTTTCACAGGTACAATTTATTTACAAGCAAAATCCACGTCCTGCTTAGCCATACAGCCAGCTGACAGATGCTTGTTAGCAGGTGAAAAGAAGGCTACTTGTTAAAGTGCAGCTGCTTCCATATTTTTTTGCCAGCTGCATATCAGACACCACCTGGAAAGAATTTATTCATTAGATATTACTTTAAAAAACAGCAATGTGATGAATTTAAAATGTTAATTTGGATTGTTTTAAGGAGAGGTAATTGATGAGGAAATACAATGCTAATTTGCTGTGACTGGTATTGCTAGTGGCTATAATATTTGATTACTTTTCCAGGTTCAGAAGCAAAATAGCTATTGTCATTCTGAGACAATAAAATAGCAACAATCCCTTTCCATATTTATTAGTAAATAAAGTACACGATGGATTCTAGGTCACAGAGATTCAGCTGAACTTAGGCTCTTGATGGAGAGTTAAGCTCCTGTTAATAGCTGGCAAAAGCACCTGTATTCTTTATATTAACATTTTATCTCACTATAATGTGACAATTTGAAGATCTCTTAAGGGAATTGTTCACAATGCCTTCATTTTACCTTCCTGAGGTTGTGTTTTTAATGAGGCTACTTGTCCTTTCCTCAGTTTATTATAAGTAAAGATGAAGGTATTGTAGGAGTGAATTTCCAAATCTCTAAGCATAATTAAATATCATCCAAGTTATAATGCCCAATGATGGAGATTTATCCAAAGTAGGAAATTTGACTTTAAGTGAAATATATCATGTATAAAGTATTCAAGTGGGAATAAATGAATGAACTTCACTAATGGTATAAGTTTTCTTTTCCTTCACCTCTTAAAAATATAACAATCCTCTCTCCCACAGGACTGATCTGAATCCATATATCAGCCAGAGCAAAAAATAGAATTTCCAGGAAAAGAATTCATTTATAAGACTGGGATTCAGCTCCCAAAGAGCATAATTCAGTTCTGATTATTATATTACTGGATCTCTTCTTGGACAATTAATAGATGGGATAATCTGTAATATATAATTACAAGAAGACCAAAGAGTTTCAATCTAATTTATTGATTTAGTATTTTATGAACTGAAAGTTCATTATAAAAAAGAGTAACTCTTCTTTGGTTTGACCTTCTCTTTATCTAATTGATACTCCACATATATTTCATATCCACTTATTTTCTAACCACATCATCTGTGCTCTGTAAAAGCGGGTAAAGCCACACAGACTTTGTTTTACCACTTATTTACTGTAGCAGTGTAGTTCCAGGGCTTCAACCCAAGAGAAGTTTTCACTATAACAGTTCTTTCTCCTTGCTGTTTAATGTGACCCCCGAAGGGGAAGCGACATCTCCTGCAAGTTAGAGAGACGTGGCTTTAGAAGTGCCCTTGCCTCACGGCAAAGAAAGCAAGCACCTAGGTATGATGTAAAGTCAAGGGAAAAACTTGAGGAAAAGTGCAAAGAAGAGGTTTGCCTGAGTTTTTCCGGACACGCTGAACCTTCCTCTGTTTAATCCTCCCTGATGCAATGGAAAACATGGTCATCTTAGTTTCAGCACAAAGAAGAGGCACCACCTCTGGCGGGTTTCAGGAGCACGGGGCACGGTGAAAGACATCACGCTTGTTAGATTTCCAGGCACGACCTTTTCCTGGAAATCGTGTCTCACACATTACACTTTTCTAGTGATGTCAGGCAAAGTTTTTTGATGAAATTCAGGTCTTTCACTTAAGGAAAAATGAGGCTGTAAACCCCAGAAATACTGTGGGTGTAGATCCAGGCTGGAAAGGAGGATCTGACTGTGTGATGCTTGGTCATATGGAGGATGGCCAATGCCAACCGCAGCGAAGAGGAGGAGCTGCTTCACCTCTGGTTCTCTCCAGTTTGTCAGTGCTTGCTAAAGTGGCCAACATGAGAGCCAGTGATTCCTGCTTCCCATGCAAGGAGGACTGAGCCTTTGCAAAGCTGGGTGCTGATAGAAGACACTGAGAATTAAAACCTGCTGGATGGCTTGCTTTGCTCAACACTGGGGTCTGCAAGGCAGCACGTTTTGGGGACCCCCAACACACACGCTTTCAAAGGCAAAGCTGAACCCACAGTATTTCCAGTGTGGCAGCCTGGATCACGGTTAGGTTAATGTTTTTAGAATTTTTAAGGTAATTTTTCTTTTTTAGTTTTCTTTTTTTCACATGCTACCACTACAAAACACCTCAGCTGGCCTCCGGATGAAAGACACAGCATCATATCACTGCCTTTTGAGATTCCCTGATATGTCTTCAATAGATATCCGTGACTCTTTGCAACCCACCATAACAGAGCAGAGTGCACCTACACTGAATATTTCCTGCAAATAAATCCCATGTGCAAAGCAAGCTCTCTGTACTAACCCGCTGCCAGACACAAATCTTCCAGCGGCAATAAAATGTTGAGCATAGAAGTGAAAATTCCACTGAAATGTATGTCTTTGCATAGTTTCATCTGTCTCCTTTTCCCTAATTTCATACTTTTTCAAGAGGAACAGCATATTTTTTTTCATATTTTGACCTATCTTCTGGAAGCTAAACCAATATATTTAGAAATTGGTAAACATATATGATTAAGGAGTGAATAAATACCATTGTCCTCATAAAATCTCATCATACAGTTACACTTTGTTTTATTTAAATTTAGATTTTTTCTTGTACATATATTTATTAAAAATCTCCTTGTATAATTATCACTTCTTTACATTTACAGGGGTCAGTTCTACCACTGAAGTCACCAGTAACAACAAATCAGCAGGAAATCATCATGTCTAAGTGCTATGGTGTAGCTGACAAGTAGGAGTAGGTGTAGGTAGTAGGTGTAGGTGTTGGGCCATAGGTTGGACTCGATGATCTCAAAGGTCTCTTCCAACCTTACGATACCGTGATCCTGTGAAAAGCAGGACTAGTTCTCATAGGGAATAACAGATGAGATTGACTATAAAGTAAAGTAATTACTGGAAGGTATTTCTAAGTATTTGGAACTAAAGCAGTTCAAAGGAAACTCTGTTGCGTCTGACAAAATTAAAATAGGAAAAGACATTTTATTTCTATATGCTTAATCAATTATTCCAGTGTCCATTCTATATGCTGCTTAGTTACAGAGATCCCATTAAGAAAACTGGAAGAAATGTGCAGATCCAAAGAATGACAATGAAAGATTAAATTAATTTCTCCAAAATTAGAAGACCTGGATTAAAAGTAGTGTTATTTTTCCTCTATTTTTTTTTTTAAGTTCAAGAATGAACTAAGTAGCTGCTTATCTGAAGGTCATTTAAAAAAAAAAAGAGAACAGAGAAAGATTATGGTATATTTTTGGATCAGTTGTTTCAGCATCTTATCAGCCCGAGCTGCTCACAGGACAGTAAGTGTCGGTGTGGAACTGATAACTATCTCATCAGATTCATTCTGCTGGTGCATACAGGGAAGCCGTACAAAAGCTCTCCAGAACAACTATTTATCCTTACATTCGGCAGTGTGACATAACAACAATTTCAACCCCATACATGCTTAGAAAGCTGTTAGTAGAGGCACGTGACTGTGTGCACCTACCTGCCTGCACACAAACACACACACATTTATATTTACGGCCTAGGATATAAAAACTGTACAAAAATTAATGGAACCGACTCCTGTTCTCCTTAGGAGAAGGAATGCATTAACTGTGTGAAGAGACAATGTGCAGATAAAGGAATGTTTAATGGGTGATCCGTTCAACCAAATAAGATGTCTAATTTGCAAAGAGATGAGCTACAGTCTAAAATTATTAATTTTTCTCCACCAACTGCAAATGGAGTTTAGGTCAGTTGTGGATATCTACAGTAGTTCTGATGAAGCTATTCAAACGTAACATGAAACAAGGAAGGCCACTTCTGTTATCAGGATAGGGGGTTCTGTTCCAAAAACCAGTGAGTCAAGAAATCATTTGGTGTAGCTCACGAGCGTGAGCTTCTACCTTGTAAGGGTTAAAGAATTACCAGGGATACCGAAACACTGAATAGCAAAACTGTAGTACGAGTTATTGGATGTGCTACAGAGGCCCAGCAATTTTTGGTGCCAACAAAGATGATAACTTAAGTAGGGTCAGAGAAGAATGATGACAACAGTTCTGAGACTGAAAAGAACGCTGTACTGTACATTATTTAAGGGATACTAAGTATTGTTTAAGTAAAGAGATGATTATAGAATGATCTTATTACACTTTTTAAGAACTCATATAAGAGACAGAAATTTGACTGTTCAATCCTGCAGAAAAAGATATATAACTAAATTAATCTCTGGAAGTTGAAGCTAAATTCAAAATACCACTAAAATACACTTTTAAAACAGTCAGCAGGAACAAAACAATCAAGATAATGGGGATTTGCTGGTGATTTCAAATCAAGGCTCCTACATGTGCTATAACACAAGTATTGTTGTTGCACCTAAATATAAATTCAATGCATTAAATTCTTGTCATTAATTTCCAAAGTCTCAGATGAGACAGCCAAAGTGGGCCTCACCAACCTCAATATTAAAACTATCGGCCATCTCATTTTTAGTTTTGTTTAAAGTCTGGAGTTATCTCTGTTAAAGAGAGCAGAAAAGTGCTGAGGAGGAGGAATCTGCCGAAAGACTTGTCATTAGCAAGACCACAACTGGGGCAGGTCAAGAGAGGTGGTTATTCCATCTCTGAGAAACATCCGGAGCTGCATTGGAAGTAAATGCTGGTGCATCCATGCATCGAGCTGGTGCACGGTGGACACAAAGAGGCTGATGCGGATTGGCAGCTCAAGGGGAAGGGATCTGCTGTCTCTGTTCACTGATTCGGAGAAAGCAGGGTCAGAATCTTCTTCCCAGTTGGAGTGGAAGCATCGACAGCAAACGTTGTAAATCACAGCAAGGGAAATTCTGGCTGCATGCAAAGAAGAAAACGAAAGATGACGAGAAAGAAAATATCTGGATCAGGTAGCCCAGAGAGGCTGTGGAAAAAACACCTTGGGAGGTTTTAGAACCGTGACAGGTCAAGGCTCTGAGCAACGCGATCCAACTGTGAGCAGTGGGTGGCAGGAGGTGACCTCCAGAAGTCCCATCTGATCTAAATCATTCTGCGTTAAGACTTTATTAATGTGGGGAATGTACTGTAAATATAAACTCCAGCTTAGTCGTACGAAATGAAGTTTTACTCTTTATGATCAAAAGTAGATACTTTCAATACATACAAAGCCATTCATCTCTTGGGCAGATGTCATCATTCTCATCTCACTCACCTCCTTCATAAAACTTGTGGCAGTAAGTGGACTTTTCTGCCTGTAGTAATAACAAAATAAAATACTTGCCTGCTTCCCTCCCTTTCTCTACCAAACTCTTGCCTACAAGAGGAAACTCAAACCCGCTGACCTCATGATTAGTCCAATTCTTCTCTGACTTGAAAACCACTGTGCAAAAAAATCCCCAAAGCCTGGAATTTAATCAAATATCTGTTTGTGGTTTCAGCGTGTTATGGAATCAGCACGGGTTTCCTGTGTCATCCTTCAGCACGTGTACACACGTCTCGATCTAGAGAAAAGAAGTAACGCTTGCTACTGGAAATGCAGATTTGCTACATAAGAAGACAGTAGCTTTCTCTCCGTTGTTATTAAATGTAAGCTTCCAACAAGGCCAGATTAAGAGAACAATGAGGTTAGGAGCACACTGCAAAAAATGGGTCAATCTAAAAGCAAAAGAGATAAGCTCCCAAGCCCATTTTAATATGTTGAAAAACAATGGGTATGTATTTTAAAAGGATTGGGGTTTTTTTGTTTATTTCCCATTTAACTTTCTACAGTTAAAAAGAGGTGTTTCAGACTGTAAGCAGTCACCTTCATCTAGAATGCTTTCATTCTTTATCAGATAGCTATCGAAAGGCCTTTCATGGGAAGGGTCACTCAGATGAGTGATATTTTTTAATTTCTCCACACCACAGCCAAAGATCACCTGAAGAGAACTAAGAGCAAAATTAATCTCTCAGTGAGTACTGTTAATGTACTTTCTTCTTGTGAAATAGTTAATTTTCTTTATTAAACCACAAAAAAAAAAATAACACACCCAGACCTGTTTTCACCCCTGTGGCTGTGTGCAAACACGCATCTCTCACACACACACTACTCATCATCCCTCTTGGTCCGGCATTTGTTCACAAGCATCTGAACATGAAGAGGCAAATTTCTGTGCGTGTTTACGTGGATGCTTTTGATATAACTGCGTATCTGCTCTCGGCCGCGGCATGAAGAACGCACACCATACACTACAAAATGAATCTGCACAGGATCTGAACTGATGCCTAACTTCTTCATGGCTGAAACGATCTCAGGACAGATTGGTGATCTTGACCTTCCACTATTGTTGTTCAAAAAAGTCTCCTCACTCCTGCTAAAAGGCATCATCCTGTGAATTTAATATTGTATCTAAACTCTTTGCAGTTTTTCATCTTTCAGCATTATGTTCTGCATTATCCCTACAGTCATGAATTATTTTTTTAATGACCCTGGTTAAAGACATGAACTAGTCTGGGACATTAACTACCAGTTCTTGCAAAATCAGCTTCACATTCATACAGCGCAGTACCAGACATTTTGAAAAACAGGTGTCTTTAGTTGAGCTTTCATTTCACCCAATCTGACAGATGCATTTCATGAGGCAGAAATCTGACTGCTTAAGTATTGGTACATATCCCCAAAATTCCCAAGCAACTTCTGGCTTTCATAGGCAAGCTTCACTGGCACTTAGGTTTCCCTGTGTCCCTTGAGACATTTTTTGTTTCCTTAAGAAATTCTAAGTCGCCTCGTAGCACTGCATTTCAGCACCAACTTAGTCGGTTTTGCCCAGTTAATTCTTGACCTTTCTGCTGAGACGCTGAGACTGAATCATGGTTACAAGGTGGAAATACTTTTTTCCAGAAGTATATCCAGAGCACATTTGCCTTCCATGATCACTTCAAGTTTGCATCCTCGCGAGGCAGAGAAGCACAGGCTCGTGCTGGTGACACTGATCACCTCTCCAAGAGCTGCAGCAGGGGCATCCAACCTTCCCAATGGGAGTCAGGCTCGAATTAACCTCATCCTCTGGCTTTTAAAGTGCTGCTGATCTCAAGCTTGCACTAATGTGAATATCAGGATGGTTTTACACTGTGACCAAGGATGCTCAGTGGGAATTTGCCCATCGGATTTACTCCATTTTGGGTTAGGCAGCTATTTATTTGTAGCAATGTGGCCTCACAGTCAGGAAGGCTAACAGCATCTTGGGGTGCACCAAGAAGACTGTGACCAACAGCTTGAGGGAGGCTACACTCCCCTTCTTCTCTGCTCTAGTGAGGCCCCTTCTGGAGCATTGTGTCCAGTTCTGGGCTCTCCCAGTTCAAGAAAGACAAGGAACTACGATTCCTTGTCTTTCTTTAACTACTTTGTGGTCCAGCAGAGGGCCACAAAGACCATCAGGGGAGTGGATCCCTCTGTGAGGAGAGGCTGAGTGAGCTCTGTCTGCTTAGCCTGAAGAAGCGAAGACTGCGAGGGGACCTTATCAATGCTTATAAATATCTAGAGGGTGGGTGTCAAGAGGATGGGGTCGGACTATTTCCAGTGGGGCCCAGTGACAGGACAAGGGGCAACAGGGGCAAGCTGGAACACAGGAAGTTCCACATCAACGTGAAGAAAAACTTGTTTATTTTGAGGGTGGCAGAGCACTGGAATGGGCTGCCCAGAGAGCTTGTGGAGGCCCCTTCTCTGGAGATGATAAAAACCCGCCCGGACACACTCCTGTACGACCTGCTGTAGGTGAGCTTTCCTCGGCAGGGCGGGTGGCCTAGATGATCTCCAGAGGTCCCTCCCAACCCCTACCATGCTGTGAATGTGTGATTTAAAAATCTAAATATGGATTTAAGAGAACACACTTTTGGCTCAGTGCATAAATCTGTTTTGCTTAAGAAAACACAGTACATATACGACTTTTCTGAATCTACTCGCATCACTGTCAGACTTTACCCTAAACTATAGCAAAAGGATTTATTTCAGAGTATTCTGAAATACTTTAAAAAGATGACATTAACCTCTAAGACTGATGTTTACTTTATTTTACATTTCAGAAACAATACTTAAAAGATAATTTGTGAGAAGACTAAACCTGTTAGGAGATTTCAGTGCGGTATTTCCTGGGGTTTTTTTGTGCTTATTAGAATTCCTTCTGACAGAGTGGCATGGAATCAAATGCCCATCAACAGGTTCAAAAAGCCCAGCACGTTACCTTCATGCAAGAGCTAAACCCATTATTGATACAGCGTCCTGTGAAATTAAGAAAAACAATCTATTAGCCACAATGTTTTGTTCCTAGAGTTGTGTAAAACGAAAATCAATATGAACAATGTGAACATTTTGAGGCAACACTGGTGCTGCTTGGTTTTGAAAATAAGAATTGCTGCTTATGTCTCATATTTTAAAATGTTCTAGCATTTCCTTTACTTTACCTACTAGTTTTAAATAGAAGACAATAAGCTCACTAGGGAATCTGCCTCTGACACAACACTGAATTTTTCTTCATGAACTGAAAGCAATCTGTCTGACTAGGACATTGAGGACCAGTAATTTACTACCTCAGCTGTAATTTTAAGTGCTCACCCAATGCAGGGATTGAAGCTTTCATTCTATAATTATAGAGGAATCAAAGACTAGCACACTAATGTATTGTGCTACAATGCCAGCTATTCATAATCATCACTTCCCAGGAAATATGTTTTTAATATGTTAGGATGGTATGGTTGCCAGAGAGAATCCTTTCTCTTTCTTTCTTTCTTTTTTTTTTTTTTTAAACCATAGGCTCCCTAAAATGGCTGAAAAATGGACATTTTTTTTAAAGCTCACAGTACTATAGTATTTTTAAAGGAAAGAAATGATCCTGTGAAATTTATCAGGATTAGAAAGGATTAGTTCTGGACCTTCCGCTGCAATAAGGTTCAAGGAACATCAGAATAATTATTCAAAAAATATTAAAAAAAAAATCAAACCCAACAAACCACCCTGATGTGTAACGACGTTAAGACAGTAGGTTTGGGTTCAGAGATCAGTCTACCAAGCCAAAGCACTTCATACTGGTCCATGAGTCCAGTCACCTCATTCAAAATTGCTGTTTAAACTACTTCCTCCAAATATAATTTGGCTACAGTTTTATAGTAGTCATTTAATGATGAGCCCCAGGGACGGGTCTGTTGCTTTTTCTGATCTGATGTGGATTAGCCAGATCACCAGCCTTTCCTACCCCTACCGGAAATATGTGTAACAAACACCACTTGTTATGCAGTTAGTTCTAGAGAAAGCCACCTGTATCATTCTTTCAAAGTCTGGCAGTAAGAAAGCATCACTTGGATAAGACCATCGCCTGGATGAAATCCATCCTCCTGTGGGGATACAGGGGTTTATGCAACACTGAACTTCCTATCAGAGACGTCTTCTTGGGTTGAGTGCAGAGTTTAGGAAGAAAAGCAATATGTCGCTACGTAGACTGACGTTCCTCTTACTGAAGATGCCCCTTAGGTTGCAGCCTGAGCCTCCTGCTCTGTATTGAGGCCTGAACCCATGTCTGGATGCTGAGAGATGTCGTGTCTCCAGATTTGCCAAAAGCTGCCTCCCCCCTCCCTGTAGTGCTGTGCCATCCTGTCCCTCCCCCTCGTTTTGCTATTTCTGGGCAGCGTGGAGAGGCCCGTGATTCCTCTGGAAATAGGCTCACGGCGTTTCCGCACTCAGGTAGTTCTGTGGGGAACACGAGAAATACTTTTCTACGGATAAGTCTTTTTACCGTAAAGGCTCTTTCCAGGTAACGCTGATCAATTCCTTCAGCCCACTAATAAGACTTCTCAGGTTGTTTCTTATTATGTGGTTTGTAGAGTGTCCAGAACAATGAAGCCTTACATTTATTAGGGCTTTCGATGTCATATTGTTGTACAAATAATTATTAATAATGGAAAAACAGGTGGAAATTATTCATGAATAACCTGCTATGAAGTTGATTTAGTGTCTGGAAAATCCTGACTTGCATACCCAATTAATTAATACAACGGATCAAAATTCAAGTGATACGGTTTCCGCCAAAAGCTCTGCTCCGCTCCCTTGCTCTGCCTGAGCCTGGTGCTCGTTCAGCAGCAAGGGGCTTTCTGCCCCGTTCCAGCTCAGTGCTCTGACCTCCGCCTTCACTCGTTTCTTGTGTCAAAGATCGACTGCACTGTGCATTTTCAGGGAGAAAGCTGCAACGCAGGAGAGGGTCTCCGGGGCAGACTGACAAGGCATCCCGGCCGTCCACCACGCTCACCCCGAAACCCAACGGAGTGTTTAACCTTGTCTGCAGCCCCTGTGTGACCCACAGACTGTGAACCACACCCGTTCGCTGTGACTGCCTCCGTTTATTGTTGGACCTGTAAGGGACTGAGATACGGAGGAAGCCTCCCGCCTGTTCCCGCACTCCGCACCGCAGAGGTGAACAGCTTACTGGGCAGAAGAGATGGACCCGTGACTATTTGTCTCTCCTCTTTACTGGCACTAGATCCCTGGCACATGAGAACACCCACCCGCAATATCCTTCCTCTCAAAACTTGCAACGGAAAAGTCCACCCCCTGCCTGGTTGCAGACTTAAGGACCCTACATGGTTTAAGTGCCAATCCTTTATATTCATTTCTCTTAAGCTGATCATTTGGGCAGATCTCCGACATTCCTGACTGACGGGGGATTTTCCCACGTCCCGTCCTGACAGCCAGGTTACTTTTTGACACACAGGAGGAATTTAATTGCTTTTTTATACACTGATTGCAGTTCAGAGCGTGCCCTTGATAGCAACATGAGTTTTGGGATAAAATAAAAAGCCAAGATAGAAAAATTCCTGCCAGCCAGAATGAAAGCAGAAACAGGATCTAACCTTTCTCTCTCCTCCTACTTCCCTCCCCCAAAAATTAGGGAAGGGAAATCTAGGCAAAGCTGGAAAAATCTTTTCTTTTTTTTTTGCCATAAGATGGGTAAATACGAGATGCAGCGAAGGTGATACATTACATATATAAAGCTCTAGTATTCAATGCTGTTTTCAATGTAAAGATATTTGTAAGGAAACTTTGCCAATATATGCACCATCTTCACCCATTTCTTTCATAAACCTCTCTTTGAATCTGGCCTCACCCACCTGAAGGTGGATGTTTCAGCAAACTGCATTGAATACACCCGGCTTAGGGCAAGCCTCGAAAGCGTCTGCCTCCCTTGGCATTGTGCCACAGAAAGAAATATTTCACACCCCAGGCCTGACATCAGCTGAGACAGAGCCCATCAAAATATCATACATTTTGGTATTAGGAAAAGTTTTTTCACTGAAAGGCCCTGGAACAGCTGCACAGGGAGGCGGATGAGTCTCCATCCCTGGAGGTACGGAAAAGACAGAAGCGCTTAGGGATACGGTTTAGTTGTGGACAGGTATGGTGGGACGATGATCTCAACAAAGCAATTCTATGATTGCCACCTTTAATAATCTGTTTCTTGCCATGGCAAGTTTTCCATTTTGTTTTCCAGTGGTGACACAGAGCACTTTCTCAATACCATGACCTCGAATTGCTGAGTAGCAGATAGAATTTGTCTTACTCGGAGCCATTAAAAATATGCTGCATTCCCATGGAATGAAGGAAGAAGGACCAGAGATCAAACTTGACTGATGATGCTTCTGGGAAGTGGTCCTTACAGCTGCCCTGCATGGTATAACAGCCCTGGCCTGGTGTTATCCCTTTACTTACAATGAATGTCAAAGTACAATGAATCTCAGCTGCTGAGCAGTCAAAACCACAGGAACTCTACGATAACTTGAGCTGGTTGGTGTTACTCCTGTTTGTATCAGATTTCTTACGAAAGATGGGTATGTAAACAAGAAAAAGCGTAAGTTCAGTTAAGGTTCTCTCTGTTAAATGCCAGGTAAACTTTGGAGAGGTCTCATGTACACATATTTGTGCGCATCTGTGTAGGCTCATACGGGGGTACTACCTAAGTAATACACAGAAATCATAGAACGGGTTGGGTTCAAAGGGACCTGAAGAATCATCCAGTTCCAAACCCCTGCCACAGGGTGGAGGTGGTGGAGTCACCATGCCTGGAGGTGTTCAAAGAGAATTTGGATGAGGCACTTAGTGCCATGGTGTAGTTGACAAGTAAGAGTAGGTGTAGGTGTTGGGTCACAGGTTGGACTCGATGATCTCAAAGGTCTTTTCCAACCTTATGATACGGTGATACTGTGATACTGTGACACCTCCCACCAGCCCAGGCTGCTCAAGGTCCCATCCACCCTGGCCCTGAACACCTCCAGGGATGGGACATCCACAGCTTCCCTGGGCAACCTGTGCCAGGGCCTCACCACCCTCATTGTGAAGAATTTCTTCCCAATGTTTAATCCACATTTCCAATTTAAAGCCATTCTCCCTCCTCCTATCACTCTGTGCCTTTGTAAAAGGTCCCTCCCCAGCTTTCTTGTAGGTCCCCTTCACGTACCGGAAAGAAGTAACACATTTGCTTTCTCTTCATGAAAATGGACAGGAAAAAGAGGAAAATAAAGTGAAGATTTTAAAACAATTAAGAAAAAAATATCCCCATACCTTTTCTTTTATCTGACCTTGGTTTCCATGGCAACAGAATCAGACATGCCAGTAGCAGGGAAATCTTGCACTTAAAGGTGTTACCTACAGAGAGGAACTGGTACCCAACACATACACCCTGGCATGAACACTCTGAAAGCTCAAAGTGCCAATGCAGATCTGCTATCAGTGGTTTGAGGCAAAATATTAAACTTTCAAAGAAAGAACAGGAGGACCAGACCCTTTGGCCTCTGTAAATCAAGCTTCCTAGACAAATTTTCTGCTCAGCAGGAAAAAATACAGTTAGTTTGGGCTACCCTGGCTTTGTGGTTTTTATATATATAAATTACACCAAAAATAAATAGATCAAAAATAAAATTTACACCAAAAAGGCCAAGTTTGATTTGTAAACAAGAAGGGGTTTAATCACATATTGCAAAGCCTATTTGCTGTTAAACAAGTTCAAAAAGTCCTAGGAAGGCTCATGCCTAGAGCATACATAACGCAGGGAGCGGTTACGGAAACGTCTCTCCCAGCTGCAGCAGGGACTAAGTCTGGGGTCCCATCAATAGTGTGTTGCACCGGTAGGGAATGAACGCTCATAGCTCCATGGAAAACAACACAAAAAGGAGGCATTTTCCATCAAATCCTGGCCACATGTAAGTGTTTGGCCCTAGGGACATCATTTACTTCATCTCCTTATTGATCCCGTCTCCCTGCGGTCTGACTCACTCGGGCCGTCCATCCACCGAGCCCTAACGCCCCTGACTCAGACCCAACTCTAACAGCTCCTGCTCGTGCTCCCGGTTTGCCCATGCCAAAGGTAAATCTTGCTCAAGAGCAACTGCAAAACAGATAAAGCTTTGCCACTTAATTAAGGTACAGAACTAATTGTCCATAATGATGTCACCTAAAGGCTGTGTGCTGGAGTACAGCACTGGGATGATTCACACAGAGAAGTTTAGAGAGGCACCATTTGTAACTCGTGAAGCCACAGTCGTCTGTTTCATTATAAAACAAGAACGAACGGAGCCAGTTGTTGGTGCCGGGGTTATTGACAATATAGATACACATCAAGCCTATTATGGAACCTGACATTCCTGGTTTATTTTCCCTTTTGATTTTTTTAACACCCTCTGTTTCTTGTTTAACAAATTGTTCTCAATATGACGTATTCACAATAACTCCATAAGCACAAACTGAAACACAATTTCCTGCCAGCTTCAGTAGAAATACATTAATCCACTGGATATTTCCCAGGACAATATTATCTCTCATGTGCAGGCTATATTTCTCTCATTTGGCTGCAAAGCAGAGAAAAAATCCTTGAAAATCTGTTTGAAAAGTGACATGCAAGTCATAGGTAAACTGTCTCTTGCTCATGTGAAGATTTTCCTATCTATTTATCTATCTATCTACCCATCTACCTATCATCCATCTTTCTCGCAGCATATAATTTACTAAAACCTTCTCTGAACCTGTCAGTGAAGTTAAATAACAAAAGAAAGGCAAGAAGGTAGTTAGGCTGCTCTACTCCTGATTGCTTCCAAACGCTCCTGTCATCTGTTCCTAACTGCTTCGTATCACAAAAGCATTTTGCATATCGGGAAAGGAAGAACACTGTCTGTTCTGTGTTTAAGGACAGGCATCTTCTAAATACTCGCTGCCGTTCCTCACCTTCATGTTTTCAAGGCCACGTATGCCGCCGTGCCTTAAAAGAGGCAATATTAAACGCTATCAGAAAACTAGGGGTGGCTGATTACCGGCCTCTTACGACCCATGAGGTTAAACTCTAACTTGTTCTTCACTCTCTTGTCAGCTGGTAATGAGGAGTGCTTTCCTCAAAAATAAATAAGTAAAGGAATGCTAACAGAGTAAGTTCTAATTTTGAAATCTAAGCAGATTTTTTTCCTTTTTCTCTTTTCCTTTTTTTACTTTTACTCCGTCTTTTCCTTTCCTTTCAAGTGCTCACATTATGCAGAGTAAGTAGTAATCTCTCTGCAATTCAGCAAAGAGACAGAGCTTGGGCTTCAGATACAGCCCCGTGCAAATGTCATTTTTGGTAATTTCTGCTTTGGGACAGAGCTGGACGTGAGCAGCGCTGAGGACAAACACGAGGGAGTGGAAGGGATCAGATCACAGCTACTGACAGCTTCCATTTTACTCCTCCTCCCCCTGCAAAGCTGTCTGGTTTCAAAGCAGGGAGATGGAGATCACCCTGTCCTGCTGGTAGCCAGGTGCAGCTGAGAACCAGTTATGATCAACCTGCAGCAGCAGCCTGGCTCGACTCTACCGCGTCATTTGTGCGGAGGAAAGAGGATCAGCAGCTGTGTGATTTTTTTCTAGTCCTCTGCCCCGGGTTCAGGTGTCCTCGGTAAGTCAACTTTTGAAACCGCTCACCTATTCCACTAATAAGTATCCTTTTCTTCCTCGCTCCTTGCAGTAAGATTGCATTTTCACCGGCACCATCATCAGCAACCGGCGAGCGCTTTTGTGTTTCCAACTAACAAGTATTCCTGAGCACATCTGAACAAAAAACCACTTTACTCTTGGGGAGAGAACGCCATCCAAACCAAGCCCCTTTTCACTGTGGACATAATTTTACGAGGACATGAGCTAAAGCAGTGATTCAGTTGATGGTGCACGCACAGGAGTATCCCAAGAAAAAAATGATCTTCTGCTGAATAAAAATGGAAATGCAAAAACTTGAAATAGATGGTCATTACGGCACCGATCTTACAGCTGTCTCTGAGCGAGAGAATTGCGTGTGTACGTGCAACCTCACAAATGCACAGGGGTTCTCCCATAGAGATCCACAGGGGAAGGTTTCCAAGTGAAAGTGGAAGGGGTCAAAGAGGTGGGCACAGACACGCAGTACTGCATGGGTGCTTTTTCCCTTGACCACAACCAGGGCTTTGGATGCTTTGGAAAAATGGGCTTAGAAGTTCTGATTTGGAAACGTATTCAGAGTGAACTTTCAGGCTTGGCAGGCAGAGAGGATTTGTCCTTGGTTTGAGAAGAACAGCCCTTGGAGCTCCAGAGGGAAAGAGCAGAAAAACAGATGGAAGGAAATTAATTCAATAAAAATAAATTAGACCTTTTAAACAGTATTGTTTTTAATATTTATGATGCAAAGAAGATTTGCATTTTTCTGTCAGAAAAGTATATGTCTCCATCTGACCTTCAGTCCCTAAGTGACCGCTTATTTAGCCCGAATGGCCGATATTTTTCTGTCTTTTCACGGACATTTTAAGAAATACTGCCTGCTGCTATTTTTTTTATTCACATTGTAAAATGATCCTTGATGATAAGAAAATGGTAATATTTGCTCATACCACATGACTGGATCTAGGTAGCCAATGATCTGTATCTGTGTTGCTACAGCGTGATGTATTATACTTCGTACGATTTGCTGCAGGCAGAAATCTTAATTAAGGCCTTTCCTAAAGAGTGACCTTCAGGGACTGCATTTTTGAATTGGTGTAAAAATAGACTAATGCTGGAACAGCATTAGGAAGGCTGTTACCTGTACCTTCGCACATCTCATCTACGCAAATAGTGATTATTTGCTGCTATTGTTGAGTGAGTTGTGGGGCGTTTTTGGCAAACAATCAGCCTTAATGTGTACACAAAGAGATTTCAACTTGAAGTGCAGCGCTCCGTTACTCAGCGTCTCCTTCACTTCCAGGGCACGTTGCATGTCTAACCTGAGAATGTACTCCCCTGGGCTCTATTCATCCATATTTTACCACGCTCATGGATATTCCCTCTTTTGGGATCCCTCTAATTAGCTCACCACAGGTGGTGTCTTGCTCAGCCTTCATCAGTAACCCCTGCACCCAGCAAGCAGTGGCATCTGGGCAGGTTTGGCTGGGCAAGAACGGGGCTGTAGACAGTGCTGAGGAAACAAATTAACACTACTCGCAATAAAGAGTTTGTGGCAGCAGCTACGGATACGCAGGATGCTGCTGGAATGTGTGCAAATATCTCCAGGCTGTTTTACTACGAATTCTCAGCTGAAACATCCTTACGATGCATATCCAGACATGGACTTCTCTTATTTCTTCTACCCAAAACCAAACTGCCAACGGTCCGGCAGTTCTGGGCAGCGAGCTGTGGTCGCACAGGGGCTCAGAGAAAGCCAACAGCTTCACCTCCCACTGTGGACCCAGGCTGGAATTCGGTCTTCAGAGACAACAGCAGAAGGCACATGGCGCCAGAACCACCACACCCTCCAAGGGCTGTGACACGACACGCACGTTCTTGGCAGCGTCAGCCCCAGGCTGCCTCTTCTGATGTCCCCAAAACTGCTGCCTCAGTGGAATAGTGGTGTCTGGCTGAGGGACACCGTACACCGAGATAAGGAGAGCTGTTTTCAGTTACCACAATCTGGATAAACCAGTTCAATTTTGAAGATGAAATATTCCTTCCAAGTAACTTTTCAAAAGCTTTTGACACAAGTTATCCCCACCCTGCTCTACAATACAGCTTTCTTCATGGGCAAAGATGAGACGCAGTAGCTGCCGGAGCTTATGGAGAGCTCTTGTCAAAAGCAGAGCTTTTGTCTGCTTTTTTTGACAAGCAGAAAAACTCCGGCTTTTTAAAGCTACAGCCTATTGTGAGAGACACAAACCAGACACTTGGCTAGACTCACCCGGCCTATTTCCGCTGAAATAACACCGCACTATCCGTCTACATGAACCAAGGGCTGTACTGAGGAGCACAGCGTGCCTGCAGGAAGCAGGGCAGCCCGGGAGCGCATGGCACGTGTGGAGGAGCCTGAGCTGCCTGACTGGCCAAACCCCACTCCACAGGGGGTGGGTGGCCACAGGGATGCGCTGGGCATTGGTGGCACCAGTGGCAGTGGCTCATGGGTGGCCCTCAAAACACTGCATGCTGCAACACGGGCACGGCTCGCAGCACCAGCTCCTACCCAAGCAATTGACAGGAAACACCCCTAACATCCCCTGCTCCTACTCCTTACCATCACTCCTTTCTGTAAATAAATATTTACCTGCACATCCCAGAATCTCCGGCCTGATGGGCATCGTCCCTGGGGTGGCTGGGACACTGCACAGGTTGGACAATTTCTCTTTTTATTCCGTTCTGCTATTGCTTTTCAAACACAACTTGAGCAAAGTGACTTCATCTCGCTGTTACACTTTCCTGACCTAAAAACAGAGCTAATTTTGCCTACCCAGTGATTGCCAAGGAGCTTAAACCTGCCTAGATGCAAGGTGCAACTGATGCACAGGATGATGACAGCAGACCTTTTCTCTGAAGCACCACACCACCAAGCTTGCTAAGAGGCCCCCTCGCGTGCTTCCCAGTGGGATGTCCTGCAATGCCGCTGCCTTCCTGCCACCGCAAAGGCACAGAGTCAGCAGCGCGGCTCCACTGGAGAGGCTGGAAGTGCTGTGATCTCACACTGCCTCCTCCACGCGCTGTACCCGAGACGCCTTCTCAGGCTCTGTTCCAGGCTGCTCGGCTCGCAGAACCCCGAGCTAAAGAAAAATAAATAACGAACCAAAGAGACAGCTCACTCAGCCCCACACGTCGTCGAGGAGATAACAGGCCAATGCGTATAATGATCTGCGCTGAATCATTTGCCACATCAGTATCAGAAGCTCTCAGCTTCATTCGGGGGCTCTCTCATCCGAACTGCATGCGAGATGACAGTGTTAATACATCAACGCCTGCAAAGGCGGCTGTAATGAAATCTGTCAGTGCTGCCCCTGCACCAAACACGACTTGAAAAAGCAGATGTGTAGCTCAGATTCAGTTTATTACTGTCTGAACCTTCCTCACTTACAAAATCAAAGGGTGATTAAGGGGGAAAATCCCTGGCTACTGAAAGTTTCAGTAGCTGTTGCGTGCAGCTTGGACCTTAGCAGGACACCGTCTAGAGCCTGCTGCTGTATTATTATTATTATTATTATTATTATTATTATTATTATTGTTGTTGTTGTTGTTGTTGTTGTTGTTGTTATTATTTTTTTTTTTACTACTACTACTATTACTACTACTACTATTTCAAAGATCCTCAAATATTTTGATATGTTTAAAAGAAGCTTCATCAAATAAAAATGCCCAAAGTGCTATGACAGCATTTGGTCAGTTTGGTTCCCCTTGGAGAGCAAGGCCAGGCTGGCTGTTAAAGCCGTGTGCGGTGGCTCGGAGCTGCGCCTGTTCTACCATGTAACCAGGGAAAGTCACCCTAGGTAACACTTTCATAAGTGTGCGATGCTCTCCAAGCTGAAATGTCATTTTCAGAACTTAAACCCTACTGACTACCAATAACATAGAGGTTTATAAGTGATTCAGTCATTTCTGAGAATGAGAGAAACTCTCCTAAAGAATTTTGGCACTCCCAGAATGAAAGAACTAATCTGAGCTCTTTCCTTTACAGTTACTGGACAGAAACAGGGTGCGGAAATACCAAGACTCATCTGTCTTCCCTGAGACCCTTTTTTGCATCCTCTCCTACACGAGGAAGAGCCAACACACGCACTAGAAACGCCCGATTCTCCCCATTGGTTCTAGAGAGCTCCAGTGGGGACGTCTGTATGGCGGGAGTCTAAAACGAAGCTAAACGCACCCACGCACCTTGTGTCCTGCGCAACACAGGCGACAACACATCCCATCCCCATAGCATCACTTCTCTCTGCTAAAGCCTGTCCAATCCTATAAATTTGCACCATGGACACAGAGCACTCCAGTTGTGTTTCAGCTCCTCCAGGACACGGCACTTCCAGGCAGCACAAGCACGTCCTGAGAAACGACCGTCAGACACTGAAGTGGACGTTTGCCATGCCAGCCTACACCCTATCGCTTTTTCCAGGAGAGAGGCACATGGCAAGCCGATGAATCTGCCAGACAATAGAAATGCTCTTCTCCTTTCTCCTGTCCTTACAAGGCAAAACTAAGTCTCCAGAAGCCCCCTCTCGCTACCTAATGTGGAGAAAACCACTCTGTTGGCCACCTGCCTGTTCTCTGCAGCATGCGAGGAGAGTTCCTCTCCATCCTGAGTGTTGCCGATGAGCACAAGGACATAAGTTTTTCTTCCTGTGCCTCGTGTATTCTGGTAATCACAGCGAGTCAAACGGATGCGAGCAGTGGGTTATTTTGGTAAGTGCCTATCTCCAAGGTATAAACCAGTATATTATGTACTATCTAAAAATTAAGGTTCAAAAGCAAAAACATGTGTTTAATTCTGATTTTAATTGCATTTTTACTTCAAACGTCTATTTTTCTCCCTGGTGCAAACAGACCTGAGCAATCTTGCAGAGATCAACAAAACGTTCCACAAATGCCAAGCGTTTCTCACTCAGTGGTGCTTGGTTATGTGACAGAAAGAGCTGTCTGATTTCTACAGCCGGCTTATTTATAAATCAACAAATATTTACTGCACACTGCATTTTAAAGGATACAATTATTAGTGTACCTCTGTTTGATTACCAATGACATAGCGATAATACCAGCAGCTGCTGAATTGTAAGTGAAAATAACCCTTTGTTCTCATTTTTCTTATCTGTAGCCTATAACAGCACTCATGGGGACAATAACCTATGAAATAGATTAAAAGCCTGTTAAATGCTATTTTCAGCTTGGCAGATCACCAAACCCTAGCTTACCCTTAAGCTCTGTTTCCTTTTAAATATCCCTTTTAGTATAGCCATGTGACAGCAGTAATGTGCAGTTTTACAGTGATGAAGTAACTGCACAAACAAGAGGGTTTAGGTTTATAAATCGAGCGCTGCTGCTCTCACAGGTGAAAGGGGTTGTGCTCCAGCGAAGACACCACGGCTTCTGGAGGAGGCTATAATGATCAAATTTGCAGATTTTCCCTCTCGTGTTATGACTTTAAGTTAGAGGGGGATGCTGTCCATTCCTAATTCTGACAGGTGGTGTTGAACCCCCTCTTTCATCTCAATCCCCCTTTTACAGCACTGGATTCACATTAGCAAGGAAATAATTCATATTTATTCACAGAATAATTCCAAGGAAGTTTCCAACACAATAACTGTTCAGGGAGGCCGTCAGTGGGACCGATGCAGCCTGGGGCCATGCCTGGTGCAATAATCTGCTTTTCTGAACCTCTGCTGACTTGGAAATACTTTATCATCTGAACAGGAGAACAAAAGAAAAGCAAAAAAGCTCCAAAGTAGAAGGACTAGAGGAACCAGCACAGTGCAAAGAGATCCTAACACGGTAGGAGGGCCTCTTTCTGAACTAAACAGATGGGAAGGACAGGGAAAACACAGGTATAGGGGAAAATGTGAAAAGGAAACCTTAGTAGCAGCGGAGGAAGAAGGGCAAAGCACTGGGAGGCTGGTAGGGCTCTGCTGGAAACATTGTTTTACACAGGGTAGATTCTGACATGGGATGAAGCAAATCTTGTCAAGAACAGCACAACAGGATCTGGGTCTTCTGCTTCCTGCACTGTTTTAAAACCTTTGGTTTTGACCAGAACCTCCCCTCTGGAGCTCAGAAACTCTTCCTGAAGAAACCTTCACTGGAACTGCAGCCTTTAACTCCCATTCAGCTTTTCTGAATGAAAACAAGCCTGTAGATAAAATCCCCAATTGCTGGATTCAACTGGTGGGAAGAAATATAAGTAAAAATTATCCAAGCTCTCATAATCTTCTGAATAATTGGAAATAAAAAAACCTGTGTGCTTGTTTATGGACATTTCTTTCAAAATTTTAAATGGGAAATTATCATCTGACTTCTATCCTAAGAAGCAGTAGCCTTTCCTCTTTTTGACGTATAAAACCCTACCAGCTTCTCACTGAAGGGACTATAAGAACTCATGAAATTTTACTCTGTAAGAAAAAACACTTCCCTACTCAAACTTCAGCTTGCTAAAGGCACAAAGACCTCTCCCACACTCACACGTTTCCAAAGACAGGACTTGCCCAAGACTAAGAAATTCCTGTTTATCCAGGCAAAAGTCTGCTGCCTTGAAAAGGTCAACACACGGGAAGAGGACCAGTGCCCAGGAGCCTCCAGGGTGCTCTGTCTTTCCAGCAGCAATCCATGCCGTGGGGCCACAACCCCGGGAGGTTCCTGGATGTGGTTGCACAGGCTTGAGCTGGAAAAGGACCTTTTGCTTTTGGAATAAGGTTATTATGTTCCCTAACAGAATACACATGAAACATTTATTCCCTAAATCTCTTTGTATTTCCCTTTGCTTGCTGCTGAACTGCACACTCCCCCGCAGACGTCGTTCTCCCTTCCCTTTCTCTTTACATTCATATTCAATATGATATGATTTTCACTACGTGGCTGGAGGTCATGCTCAAATATGTTTCTAGTATAACCAGTGTCATGTTACACTGAGAAACAAATCGAGCCTTCATGTTTGTATTGCTACTGGAAAATACTTCTTTTGAGAAGAAGACAGGTATTTTAGCATTTATTGCACATAGACTCCAACTTCAACGTGCACGAGACACATCTAGAGTAGAAAAGGAAGGGGACAGTAGTGCACCTTCAGAGCTGCCCCGTGCTATGCTTAGGATGCTTAGATCTGGAATTTCCAAGAAGTCTTTGCAGGTCAAATATCAAAACTACACTGTAGTTTTAAAAGTAATGGTGCCTTAAGACCCCAGCTGGAATATTTCTACACGTGACATTTTAATGCACATCTTCAGGTTTTTGTTCATTTCGCCAAATCCTGGAGCTTCACTTTGAGCTGTGGGTTGAAATGAACACGAAACATAAAGTGAAACTCAAATGAAAGTTTTAACTTTCACCTACTTTCAGAAGAAAACTTCAAATCCCACTAGACCCTCTTGTGAAGAATGTTTTTGAAGCAAAAGCTTAGTTCTCTTCTCCTGATGTGTGCTATTATCTTCATGCCTTAATTTCACCCATTGGCTTGCATTCCGTAAGGAACAAAGCGCGTTTCCGTACGCTCAGATGACCTGGTTAGCGAGACAGGGTTTGCAGTAAAAGTAATAATATCACAAATCTGAAAATGAATGTTTTTTTAAGTGTATGCCCATTACTTTGGGGGTAAACCGAAGCGGCAACATTTAATCTTCCTCTAGTTCTTCCATGCTTTGTGATACCAGCATCCTGGTTTTATAACCACAAAGGTGCTGGGAAGTTACTGATGATTGCTGAACACACCAACGATCCTGCACAGCGGGCATGAAAAACACGCAAAGGTTCATCATAAGCAGTGACCTGGGCACCAGTAGAGGAACATAAGACGTATCAGCTATATTCTGAGCATTATTTTTTCTTCTCTGATTCACTATCATTTTTTATTCAGAGCTTGGGAAGATTTTCTGGAAAAAGCTGAAGGAGCCCTGAGTCTGAACTCTTGCTATTGTGTAACCACAGAGCAGGAGAGATGGATCTCAAGAGGTCACCCAGTGCATTTCTCTGGCATTTACCATCCTAGAAGAAACTATTTTTTCTTAAATTATTTTTAAAACACTGATCCAAAAAGCCAGTGTGCATTGCCATTGTAGGATTTTATCACAGTGCCACATAGATCACAACTGATTTAACCAGCTAACAGGACTCGGGTACCTGCGTGATGCTGGTGGTGGAATGTGAACAGTGCAGTCAAACTGTGAACATTTACAGTTTGATCCAAAACAGTGGGTTATCTAGCCAGTCATTCTTAAAAACATAAACCAGCAAGGAAACCCCAGCCCCACATGACTTCAATCAGTTTGCAGCTTCTATTCCTGTGAAAAGACGAGCTTTCCTTGCCTGCAATGGCACAGATGGCAGCCCTACAGGTTGCCACTCCGAAGCGCCTCCAAGAGCTTTCTGTACTGTAGCCGTTGTTGCAGCAACATATGCTTGAGAGGTGCAAGCTGGTTTCCCCGAATCGAGTGCTCTAACGTTTTATGCTGGGCTCCCTCACACTCACGATTCAGCGCTTGCCTTCCAGACCTCTTTTTATTTTCCTTAAAGTGCACTTTTGCTTACCAGAGGCAGAAAAACCCAAACACAATTTTGTGTATACAGGTAAACGTGTGCTTATTCTTTGTGTATTCTGTAACATGTCTGGTTGAATGGAGAATTTTATCACTGATGTTTCCAAAGCCAAGTCTGCACAAACCCAAACGGAGGCTCTGATAGCAGTACTATGCTAAAAGGAATTTGTTGGAAATCTATCATCTTCAAGGACATTAGATTTGCCAGTGCAACACCAGAGAGCCACTCTATGAGGTAATGTGACACTTCTCACACCGTGCATAGTCAAGCTGTGGAATTCTTGCAGTAGGATGCTGTGCCTAGTAAATGGTTTCCANTCCTCTTCTCCAGGCTGAACAACCCCAGCTCCCTCAGTCGCTCCTCACAGGGCTTGCGCTCCAGCGCCTTCACCATCTTTGTTGCTCTCCTAATTAAACAAATTACCAGAAGAAAACACTAAAAGGAGTGACTGAGACCATGCAGATACTTGTGAACCTGAGCTGCAGATCACAGGAAGCTGAGAATGTAAAATAGGAAAGTATTGCTATATGTATTCCCTATTCTTACCCTCTTCCCTAGACATCCAGTACGGTCACCATCAGAGATGACTTTTCAGAAGAACATGAAGAATATGAGTGACTAGTCTGAAGTGATGCGGCTACTGCTTCGCAGGTGATGGGAGGTCACTGTGGGCACTGCAGTGTTTCCTGACTTATCTCCAGCTTATTCCCCTGCAGAAGAATTGAGCAGTCTCGGATGCTCCACTGGCTCGACTCACCAAAGTCAAAGGTTTTAGTTGTGATCAGTGTTGATTCTGTTCTGTATACACGTGTATTTGTAGCTAAGAACTCTCATCTCTTCTATACAATATTTTTTTTTCTGATTAAAGATCTTTAATATCAGATAACATATCTTAGTTTTCATCTAAATTAAGGCAACTGAAAAGATTGTTGAGAATCATTTGTTTCCTCTCAAAAAAGTAAACCAAAACAGACAAGGTGAATCCCACAGGAAAAGTGCCCCTTTGTCTGCCTTGGCCACAGAGGGAACCACAGGTGACCAGCTGCCACCCGATGCTCAGGGAACATTAGCACAGTTCTGGGCATTCCTAGTGTGGATGTCTAAAATCAGGTGAAATACTGAGTTTTCCTGCTGTGTGACAGCACGGGGTTACCAGCCCAGATTTCTTCTGGCGACCCAATGTGAATTTTCACCCAATTTTAGCTCAAGGCAGCAGGGAGTGACCACTGGGACCTGCCTTCATTAACCAGGACGAGAACAAGCATCTCTGAAACACATCCCCCAGGACTTACAGTGCTGGATTTAGTACAGGTGACACTTGCTTAAGCATCCCACGAGAAAGTCTAAGCTGGGAAGAAATATTACTGTCGCAGCCAGTCCAAGAAATAAATGCTGAAATACTGTAGTGCCCTGCGCCTTCAGGTCTCGCCGGTGCTGAGTTCTGATGGCGTGACAGCAAAGGTAAGGCCCAGCACCTTTAGCTGACAGATGACCTTTAGCTGACTAAAGCTCTAGCAGGTTTATTCCTGAGCCCAAGAAAACAAGACTGGGCTTACAAAGATTTGCAAAGGCCATGAACATACTGTTCCTGTAGATTTTTTTGAGCAGGGCTTTTTTACTCACAAGTGGCAGCAAAAGCTATTCTGGTAATACTCTGTGAAAAACAGGGCAATAAATTGGTGTCATTTTAGTGGATTAGTACTGTCATATCAGCTGCCACAGCTTTCCGCCTCTGTCATCAACTTTGCCGCTGCCATTCTCTGCCCCCGTCACGTTGCAATAGTTGCAGCCGTTGCAGTTAAGGGTGGGGTCGAAGGGAAGGCATGCTTGTTCTGAACGGATGCGGAAAAATAAAGGGGAGAAACGCTGGTAACAGAACCAGAAAAAGAGGGATCGTCTTCCAGTAAATTTCTGGGGGCTGGTATCAATGCTACCAAGCATCAGAACATTTTTTTCTTAAGTGTATTCGTTTGCATCCGGACAAAGTGGATTCCATATACTATCATTTCTAAATATGTGATTAGACCAATTTAACTTCCTCGAGGTGGCTGATGATGAACTGTGTGAGGCTCCTTAAGAAGGAGAATATGAACCAATTGCTATGGCACGTACGACTAAGATCTTCTAAGCTTGGTCCTGTCTCCTGCCGGGGGACTCACTGCGCAACCTTTGGCGTGTTGCTTATGTATCAGTTGTCAAAAATGTGAGTGGAGAGGAGCTTCACGTTTTGACTCTCCTAGTATCAGCGAAAGAATCCTTCTTATCTGTCTTTTAAGAACCCAGAGTACAAGGGGTTAAGTGAGTGTAAAGTACTTCAATAGCATGATATAATGCAGGGCAATTGTAGATAAGAAAGAGCTATGATCTCTACATGTATTTATATTCTCTTAAAATAAAATATTGTGAAGTCCCTTTTGAGCAAAATGCATAATTCACCACCTAAATGGACTAGAATTACTCTTTGGGCTGGAAGGAAAACACCCCTTTGAAGACTGAATCCACGTCATGAAGGAAAAATGAGGCAGACACTCGTAACGCTGGGGAAAGGTGGATTTCAAACAGGTGCAGAAGTTTTCCTCACCTTGGTTCAACCAGGGCTGTCGTAACGGCGCGGCGCACCACTTCTCCATTAACCAGCCCGCTCTCTGTATCTTACTGAGGATAATAAAGTTCATTGTACTCACACTGCAATCAGGCCCTAAATTTGGCTTAATCCACTAAATGCTTAGCGCTTAGCACAACCAGGTTTCTTCTTCATGGACCTTCAAAGGGAATCTTCCATTTCCTTTCACTCAAATCTCTCCCCTTATTCCTTACTTCTTCAGTTTTTTGGGATTTTTTTTGCCACTGGAAGTCCACAGAGGACAAGCCTGGATGTTTTAATTCCTACGCTGAGCCCTACCCACACGGTTCCAACTGATTTTACACTGTGCAGCCTGTCTGAGACACAGAATTTAGTGACTTGCCCACAGTCCCAGCTAAATGCATATTCAGAAACACTTATTGTATCTTCAGATGACACAGCACCCAAATCCTTCAGAGATGGTTTTGAATTTGGCTACATAACCCCTTTTGTTTCTCCAAGTATCTCTGATGAATAGTTATTTAGTTTTTCCTCATTTGTCATAAACTCTAAACGTAACAGCCACTTCCAGTTACACAGAGGAACTCTCTTTCTGTGATTTCTGGTCATCTTTTGCCGAGGTGTGGGATCTGAGATTTCATTTATTGATTTACATTAAACCTTCAACAGCTTTGCCCTCATCTTGTCTTCCACTGCTCTCCTCTGACTGAAGAAGTCCCACCAAAATGATTAACACACTTTCCAGTTCTGATGTAATTTTGTGTTTGTTTTTGGTTTTAGGCAAAACATTCACTACAAGGAGGTTCTTGCTACACAGACCTACTCATCGTGACCTGTGTCTATGCATTCAGATAGATCTGCATCTCAAAGATGGATATTCACCCCCTACACCAGCAGGCAGCTATTGATCTATATTCCAGTGCCTGAATGCAGCAAGGCCAATATTATTGTCAGGGAGGCACTTAATGAAGTGCATTGTGAAAATTATCTTTGATAATGACACTTGTCTGAGCCAACAACCTCTTGCCTTGCGAAAGATTAAATGCTTTTCACAGCACAACACTACACTGCAACAATAAATTGTGAAAGCAAAAAACTCATGACAGTCTTTGGGAAACTTCTACTTACAAATGTTTGAATGTTGCTTGTTTTCCTGTATATGTTTTCCTTACTAATATTCTCTTTTCTTCTTTCATTTCCCTTTAGACTGTCAGTCTTTCAAATCACATTATGAAGTAAGTATTTTATACGGTTCTGTTCCTCGCTGCGGATGCTGCCAGCAGCGTGGCTAATTCGACGTTTAGCCTTGACTCTGGTTCAAGGTCCATTTAGAAGGTCCTGTCATCTTTGTGGAGGTCTTGTACTGTTATCTGTCAGTTGTTGTTCCAGAGAACTTCTTGCCACAGATAATTAAGGCCATAGGTGATCAGCATGGTGAGAAATGGGGTCAAGGAGAGAGACAAGATACAGACAGATGAAAGCCATGAAAACAAGGGTCTTAAAAATAAAACACAGTACTGGATAAGGAGCCAGCGGTTGTTTGTGATGAACTGAACTGATCAGCTCTTATCAGTCTGTGTTGCTGATGTGACAGGTCACCATGTGTTGGACCATCTGGATCCTCTTCATCACGTTCTCCATCATCCTCTTGTACAGTAATGCTGAGTAATTTAATGCAAAAGTGACAGACATGAGGCTGGTTAATCTTCCTGTCACATGGCAGGAAAAGACGTCTCTCTCGATTAGCTAGAATGAGGCTTTCTCCTGCAAAAGTATCTTGAACACCAGGAGCAACAGAGTATATGGGACCTGGCTGAGATGACAAAACCCTAACGGACCCCTTGTACCACAGAGAACTGTTCACTCAATCAGTTCCTTACAGTTGTTTCTTCTTTCCACTCGCACCTATGTGGTTCATATTTAATGTCCTATTTATTTCAGCCTGGCAATGATGTAGCTGGACCTTAATTAGGGATAATGACAGAGAATATGACACTAATCAAGAATTGCAATAATTTTGACGTTTAAGACAATCGATAAGCTAACAGAAAGAGAAGACTTGAAAACTATTGAATGTTTTGTTTGAAGCTTCTCCTCCACACACTCGATTCCCAAAGCTACTGTTCTTGGGTCCTGACTCCTGACTCCTCTCCAGACCTGCCAAGCTCTGCCATGTCATCCCATCTTGTTCCCACTGCTGAGCAACACACTGTCCTGCTCCAAAGACAACCCTCCTGAGCCCATACCTTTCCCCCTCCTGGGTGCAGCCTGGGCTGCCCACTCCCCTGTTCACCCCCAGCATGTACCCACATGGAAGGGATGAGTGGATGCTGAAGGTTCCTCCGTGAGGAAAGAGGAGGACTCAAGGAAAAGGCAGTAATAGCTCCACTCTACTCGACTCATCATTGAGGAATCATTATTTGTGAGAAATATCTTTACATTACGAACCCTCTCTCGCAGCCACGCCTGCCCTGCTGACTCTGGAATGAGGAACGGGGTGAGAAATGGGGTGGGAAAGCACAGGGTTCTGATTGGTGCTCAGAGGCACTGTGAAACACTTAGGTGACATTTGACTTACAAATTTAGAGAGGAGAGGAGCTGAGGGCTAGAAGTGGTACAGCGATGCATAGATTAGATTTTGCTTCATTTTACAGAAAATAGAAATGAGAGTGAATGAAAGGGCAGTTTTTATGCAAGACCAATCCATTCCTAATAGAGCACTGGCCCGTTGTTTGAGAGGTGAGCTCTTAAAATAGAAAGAAAGCAATTTGCACTGTCATGTATGCAATACAAAAATCAATATTTTTGCCCAAATAATAAATGAAGTAACTGGAGAAAGAAAAAATATAGCAGACAGAGGGACTAAAAAAAGATTGAAAATGAGAAAAATTGCAACAGATCAGGACTCAACAAGATGACACAGCAGCTAGAAACAATCAGTGTGTCACTAGGGCTTGGAATTGTGAGGAAGAAAGTATAGCATGTAGAAAATACCCCAAAGGTCATATTTGAAAACCCCAACAGTGACTGCTAAGGAAAGGTTTCCCAGCATGGTCTCATGGCACTGAAAGAGGGATTCTTTCCTGGCCTTGCTATGATCTTGGGAAAGTCTCTTCCTTCACTATTCCCCTTTCTTTTCTCATTCTTCTCATCTCTCTCATCTGTTTATTCTGCAAACACTTCAGGGAGAAATTATATCTTCATGAAGGCCAGCACAGCAATACCTGGAGTCTTGACTACAACCTTTGGGCTCTTTTTCGTAGCGCCAGCAGCACTGCTTGTATAACAAGGGAGTTCAGTTGGGGGCAGAAAATATTCCCGAGCTTCCTTGAAAAGCTGAGCAGGACTCGATTACTGCATCCCCTTTTCCACATTCCCTCTTTGTCCCGAAGCAGCCGAGCAGGATGCTGCTGCGACCGGCAGGAACGGTGCATAGACGGAAAATGCCACTTTCCAGATAGAAAGATCAATCTCTTTGACTTTGCCTGTAAACATGTTTCATCAGGGGGTCACTAATATGCTTTTATTGCCTCACTGTCAGAGATGATGCCATTACCAAGCCTGATAAAGTATTCTGTAGAGGGTTCCTTTTAATTTTATTTTTTATGTGATCATGAGAGACCGTAACCGATAAATTTAGTTCAATGCTTTCTCACTATTAACTAATTCTGAGTAAATCCGTTGGGGCAGTGTGGTTACAAACACTTCAAAGAATTTTCACAGGATATTGAAAATGATATTCACCGTGGGACAGAGGTTTAAGCACTGAGCTGCTGGTGTTTTCTTTACCATTAAAGCTACAACACTGCTAAATGTCATTTAGTCAAAACATTGTATTCAGAAGGATTTGTAGCACAAGAAGACTATTTGCTTTTAATAAATTTGTCGCATCAGGGTGGTTACGTTAGCTTAATTCCAGGGGGGAAAGGGGGTTTGAGAAGAGATGAAGCTTTTTCCCCTTAGTTTCTTCAGTGGGGCCCAACCCAGCTCCTGCCAAAGGCAATGAGGCTCTTGCTGCTGCCTACAGTAGGAACAGTCCCATGATCTCCGAGGGCTTTGAAGTATTCAAATCCAAATTAAAACACAGGACTTTTTCAGGGAGAGGAAGAAAAAACCAAACCCCTAAACTCAATCAGACCAAAACCCCCAACTCTAGCAGCTGGAAAAATACAAATCAAAACCAAAAGGGAAATGAAATAAAGGCTTTTTTTTGTGGGAGATCTTTTTTTTTCCAAGCCTGCTTTCATACCCTATATAGCACCCTAAAATCTGGAACACGGGATGTGAAACCATGGAAACAGCTGGATGCTAAAGGATTTTTGAACTACTTTTGTCAAGGTTTATACTTTGGAGATTTTATTTTTTTTTAAGTTTAATTGATTTTTTCCCCCTACCGAAATCCATAATACGTTGAGCTTGTTATACCTATGCTAGAGGTCACAGACTAGATTTAATTGGTAGTATTTCTTTTGAGCCCAATTTAAAGCTTGATTTGGCTTTATGGACAGATTCTTAGTTGTTGTAAATCAGTTCAGCCATAATGAGGCTCTGTTTGCATCAGTAGAAAATACGGTCATCCAAGACTCAAATCTCGGGTAAAATCTCAGAAAGAACAGGAAAAAATGTTGAGAAAAAAAAAAAAGAAGTTAATTTGTTGAAAGACTTCAATGAAACTTTCTGTAAAGTTTTTTTGCAAGGAGATTAAAATACATTTGTGATCTATTTCTGCTTGATCCAAGAAGACAGGGCTGTCCTGGAAATATGATTATATGTGGTTATATGGGCTATATGTTTTGGGTTTATTTGGTAGAAGCACCTGGTAAATCACAGCCAGGTCTCCAATCAGTTATGAAAACACTTTTCAGCAGATTTCATTGCCTCACTGGAGAGCCTTGAACACAATATTAATGTCCCCTTCTCCTCCTTCTCTACTTGTTTGGGATCAGACCTGGCCTCTTCCATGCATCAGCTCTCGATATGGTCCTTCGCCCTCTCCATGCTCCTGCACTCTGGGCCTGGAAATTTCCCTGACAGCAGAGATCTCTGATAACCTGAAGGAAGACCAAAGTTAATTAAGTAGCACAGTGTGGCAGAGAGGAGGATTAATATTTATATTTTTCCTCAAAAAAAAAAAATCTGAAAATTGATGCTTAGAGAGATCTTGGGCCTTGATCGTACAAGACATTTAATTTCATGCATTGTGGGCAATCTGTTTTTTATAGACCTATTCATAGTCCATGTGCATAAATCCTTCCAGGCTTAAAGACTACAGAGCATGCTTAAACTCACTGCTGCGCAAAAGGCACTAAGAGGATGCTAATATAGGGTGCAAGTGGCTTACAGAGCTTGTATCACAGTATCACAGTACTGTAAGGTTGGAAGAGACCTCTGGGATCATGGAGTCCAACCTATGACCCAACACCTACACCTACTCCTACTTGTCAGCTACACCCTGGCACTAAGAGCCTCATCCAAATTCTCTTTGAATACCTCCAGGGATGGTGACTCCACCACCTCCCCGGGCAGAGCATTCCAGTGAACAATCACCCTCTCAGGGAAGAACTTCTTCCTGATGTCCAGCCTAAACCTCCCCTGGTGAAGCTTGAGACCGTGTCCTCTCGTTCTGTCACCGGTCGCCTGAGAGAAGAGCCCCACTTTGTGAGGATCGGGAGATTACTTTGCACTTCCAAATGCAATTCTGGTGAAACATATTCATGACCTGCAGTCTCTGTTGTGCAACCACGGATGGGGATGGTCAGTGTGAGTTAAGTGAATCTTGACAGAAAATTCAGTCCAAAGGTTTGCAGATGGCGTTTGGTTCAGACTGTATGTCCTGAATCCAGATGTCCTGGTAGGAAAAACCGTCGGCTTTTCTATCTCAGTCAGAAATTGCAGTTTAGAAATAGCTTGGAAGTAGATACAAGCTCATAGCTATAAAAGCAGCTCATAGATAAAGAACCATAGAATCACAAGATTGGAAGAGACCTCTGAGATCATCGAGTCCAACCGTGTCCGAATCCCTACTAATCCCTGTCCCTAAGGAACTCATCCACCTGTCTGAAAAAGACATCGATAAGCTTTTGACTGAAAGAAAAGAGTCTCCTAAACTTTTAGGATTCTTTCCTTACCATAAAATGTGCAAGGTATTGGAAAAGTCCATGGGCTAAATAGTAAAATCATTCATTAAGACCCCGTAACGACAAAGCTGCAATCTCAGTAACTGAGCCTGGGCAGGTCTGAGAGCTACCATCGGCGTGTAAACACCCTGTCTTCAATCTGCTCCAGTCTTTAAGTGGATCTAAACATCAGTGTAATAAATCTTTCACTGATGATATGGCACTTATGTCTATTTTTCCCTATATCTATTAACTGAAAAAGGAATTTCTGTATATATCACGCTTCAGTTAACTCATCTTGACAGCAGTAATGCGGAGTGATGATCTCTTGAGACAACCCCAAACTTCTCACCTCTGGAATATGTACTGGAAACTCCTCCCCTTATACTTTCTTTACTAATCTTTGGTTTTGGTAACACAAGTTGTAGTATTGTCGTGACGCAAAAAGCACTATAATTCTCCAGCTGTGCAAATCAAAATTCAAACTTGCCCTTGAAAAGCTGATATTAGTAGAGAAACATATTTAGAATGGGGTTTTCTGCTGAAGGGAAATATTAGAAAGATCACCATTCAGGCTGGTTACAGGTCTTGAAAATAAAGGAGAAAGATATGTGGAGATAATCCCAAATATAATAACTCTAGAAAGGATTAGCCTCATCAAAATGAAGTACAATAAAATTATCCTAAGGCATTTTTCCTCATGCTGGATTTTGATCTCCAGGGAAGAACTGAAGACTTCACAATGTCTTAAAAGGACTTTGGTCATGTCCTAGCAAAAACAATAGCAGCAACAAATGTGCCTCAAAGATAGAGCTTTATCTTTGCTGCAGAAGGGAAACACCATCCTGAGGGTCCCTTTCTCATTAGAGCAGACATTAAGACATGACACGAACAGGAGCTGAAAGGAGGTCTGAATACAATCTTGGGCTTATTAGCTGCACAAGGAGAAATTTTATCTGCTATGGCTGTGACCCTCTACCCAAACGCATGATAAAACTATTTCCTTTGTTACAGACAGTTACGATGCCTCTATGGAGAAAATACCTAAGGGCTGAAATTTGGTCTGGAGAAAAAGTCCTTACTGAAGAAATGAAAACTTGGTGAAAGCCAGTGCACGGCTGAATGATTTGTGACCAGCTGAAAATTGCCATTACACACTTGCTTGATGCTTGTACGGCTCACAACATTCGCTTTGAAGAGGGCCAACCTTCAGGTGCCAAAATCCATGAAATTACTTGGAAATCATCTGCTGGAATAGGAAGACCACACTCCAGGACACTGCCATGAAACACAGTCGACTACAGCCCTGCTCTTCTGTCAACCGCGCACACAGCACCCTGTGCATGTGCACGACAGGAGCCACGGGGACGCATTCCCATCAGTTTATACTGAAATCTCATGCACTGCTCAAACATCACATTTCAAGAACCTGTTTTAGGATACTTCCCGAGGTGCCCGTCTGAATATTTTCTAACATTTTAGACAGTCAGTACTAATTTTAAATAGTTTGAGAATAAGCAGTCTGGGAAGATTTTCCGTCTTCAAACTTTAAGAGTTTGAATCAGTTGCAAAAAGCGCATGTGAGATCCTCTCACTCACAACTTCCGCTGACAAAATAAATGAAAAAAGTACCAGGATAACTTCCAAAGCAGACAGCAGAACTGTTACCAAAATTAACTAATTTCACTTAGGAAAACTGACTTGATTGAAAAGAATAATTGTATCCCTTTTCTGCCACCCGCATATAGTTGTCATTCTGCACCGCATCTTCCTTGCTTACATCCCATTTCAACAAATTATTCCACAAACCCTGTAAAGACCAACAGACAGAGTAATTTTTACAGGACAAGGACAAATAAAGTGCATATTTGCATGAGGTGTAAAATTCAATTAACGTCAGCAGAAACTAGACTCAAATAAATTGTAACTGTCCTAGTGAACGACTGTGATAGTGCATTTCGCTTGACTTTTTGCTTGCTCATAGTACAGCTGGAAAGTCTCCTCCTCAAAAGTCCCATCAGCTCCATTTCTGTTCCAGTTCTGAGCTAGCCATACCCTCCTGCAGTCCCTTCTTGTTCTCAGCCTGAATCCCCGGGGGGTTCACGACTTGGGTCCATGATGCTGAATTTGGGAACTATGGCTGCATCGCCATCAACATGATGTCATCGCAGACGGTGGAAGCTCTCCCAGTGGAGACCCCTCAGTTGTTCTGCCTGTCCCTGCTGCCAAGGGCAACAGTGCCGCTCACTCCCATCCCTGCCACACTCTCTGTCTCTAACAGGGAATTAGCATTTGTTTCCTGACAGCAAAGCAGGAAATTAGAGGAGAAAGAGAAACCTGCACTGATTTCTTTCTCTCAAGTGTGCCTAGGACAGCATAGCTACACGTTATCTCCAATGTAGTTGGACTTTAATGTGGTTTAATTTTGAATCAGACTTTATAGATGTGTGAAATGGCAATTTAAGAAGCAAAGCATCTGTCCAGATGGTGTCGACAGAGCTGACTGTGCCTTTGGGCAACGAGATGGACTAGATGACCTTTTGAGGTTCCTTCCACTTCTGTTTTCTCTGACTCCCTATTTTCTACGATGAAAAGTAAAGTGCTTTAACATCATCCACCAGCGAGCACAACTGCCAAGAAAATACACACTGGAGGGAAAAATCCTCTTTGATTGCTCTAGGTTTTTTTTTTTTAACCTAATGTACAGCTGGATCTTCTCCCAGAAAGAAACTAATTTTTTATCGTTTCTTGTGAGTAGTGGCTATTTTTATTACTTTTATATCTCATATAAAGGCATTTCTTTCAGACAGAACACTCTCAGACCTAGTAAGTATTTGATCCTTTTTTTTGTCAAAGCAGACATCACATTCTAACCTTAATGCTTTGNTGTAGTTGGACTTTAATGTGGTTTAATTTTGAATCAGACTTTATAGATGTGTGAAATGGCAATTTAAGAAGCAAAGCATCTGTCCAGATGGTGTCGACAGAGCTGACTGTGCCTTTGGGCAACGAGATGGACTAGATGACCTTTTGAGGTTCCTTCCACTTCTGTTTTCTCTGACTCCCTATTTTCTACGATGAAAAGTAAAGTGCTTTAACATCATCCACCAGCGAGCACAACTGCCAAGAAAATACACACTGGAGGGAAAAATCCTCTTTGATTGCTCTAGGTTTTTTTTTTTTAACCTAATGTACAGCTGGATCTTCTCCCAGAAAGAAACTAATTTTTTATCGTTTCTTGTGAGTAGTGGCTATTTTTATTACTTTTATATCTCATATAAAGGCATTTCTTTCAGACAGAACACTCTCAGACCTAGTAAGTATTTGATCCTTTTTTTTGTCAAAGCAGACATCACATTCTAACCTTAATGCTTTGTATTGTGATCTTTTTTTTTTTTTTTCCTATTGGAAGTCTCTGTAATCTAAATATGTCTTTATTTCCAAGAGGATGACTGTTTCCTAGGGGATGACACTGCTTCTGGCTGAGAAAAAAGCGGTTCCACCCAAGGAAATCTTCTGAAGTGCTAAACACAAGGATGTACTTTTCATTTCATCCTCAGTACAGGTAGCCCTCAGCCGCTGTGTTACGGGGTCTTCGCCTGCACAGCTTCGTTTGTTATTAGCATTCTTGGCACCATTCTTCGGTAGCCATTTAGCAAAAGATTCAAGATGTAACAGCAAAAATGGTGAAACTAGGAAATATGTGCCCTGAACATGCATGCAGAAACCTTTGAAATGGGTCAGGCATGGAGCTGCCCAGGCGTGGAGCCATGGCTGGTGGGAGCTGACGGTGGCAGGATCCAAGCAGCCAGGCTGGCACTGGCCAGGGCAAAACCAAGGAATGGAAGAGCTCTGCTGGGGCTGGCATTCACAGTATCACAGTATCTCTTGGCTTGAGAGACCCTTGAGATCATCGAGTCCGACCCATGACCCAACACCAACACCTATTCGTCATCTAAACCACGGCACTAAGTGCCTCATCCAGTCTCCCCTTAAACCCCTCCAGGGATGGTGACTCCACCCCCTCCCCGGGCAGCGCATTCCAATGGCCAATCACCCTCTCAGTGAAGAACTTCTTCCTAATAGCAAGCCAAAGACTTCCAGGCTGGGTTCTCCTCTTGACCTGTTTCTGTGAGGCTGGCGGTCACTTGTCTGGGCATTAATCAGTGCTAAACTGATCGAGACGACTTTCGTGCACCTATGGGTGCCCAGCATCCCTTTGCAGAGCCTGACAAAGGAGCACTGAATCTTGTGACGAGTGTTTAGTAGTTAAAGCAGGACATAAGTTAGGGGGTTCACACTCAGCTCTGACCTAGGCTGAACGTGAAATAACAGAGCAATTGATGTCATTTTCAAAGAACCACTATTGGGATGAATAGAACAGAACATCTTTTTCAGATGGGGAATGAGGTTTTTTAAAAAAAGCAAATCCAAAACCAATTTGCGATTAAACTTCAAAAATGGTAGCAGAATTTTTCTTGTACACTCTTTGCCTTTGTTTTTTCATCTTTGATATTTTAGTATCGGATTCTAATGCATGTACTGACCCAGTACTGCTCCTGATTTCTGGAAGAACCCATTTGGGTTCCTTGGAAACACCCAGGCTGTTCAGTGCTATTCAAGTGATTGCCAGTTCTTGATCCCCACTGAGGTCTCATAAAATATAGTGGTATGTGACATGGAGCGTTTTAACCATGTTTATTGACAGAGATATTCACTATGGGCATAAGCTCCCCTGACTCTTTATTGCACTCAGGAGATAAACAAGAGGCACCTTTTGCCAAATCAGGATTAACAGAGTGTTTTTAAAATTTAGGGAACAAGGACATTCCAAAATATGACGAGTTTGTTTGTTTTTTAAAAGATTTCATCTGTGGGAACCCTTCAGAGAGATAAAAGGATGAAATGAACCCAGCTGGGTTTAAAACTTTTGGTTTCATGGAGTCTTAAGTGTTTCAGATCAGATGCTTAAACCAGTAAATCATTCCACAAAATAGAATACTTGTGTTCTGCCTTTTTAGTGTCTTTTATCCAAAACTTTTGAGCTTGGTGGGGTTTTGTGGCTCTGTCTGAATCGATTAGCTCAGCAAACAGCACAGTAGAGCAGTGAAGGCACAGCCCTGCCGTATACTCGGTGCAGTTGGCAAGCGTTTTCCATTTCATCCATCATTTACACCTTGCTTCAGCAATTCCACCAAGTGAATACGCATACTTAACTCACAGAAGGGTTAAAAGAAATTCTATTTCCTCTTCCCTTTTCTCTCTGCTGAGAGAGGTCAGCTCAGCACACACACACTGAAACCCATAGCTTGGCACACGTCCCACCGCACCCTTGCCATTGACCTCACGCCATTCTCTTCTGCCCCAACTGAGAAGCCAAAGTAGGAAACAGTTTTGTTGAATGTTAAAGTCCTTCTTTTTCTTACAAATTTGAATTTGCAAACCCTCTCTGTGGCTCTATGGGCCTGGGTGATTGTTCTTGTATGGGCCTGGCATGTCAATGCATTGCCTCAGTACTGGTTATACACCCTATAGCACCCATTTCTTTCCATCTCCATCCTTAGTTTAAATTGATGGAACAGTGTCAGCTCCAGTTCTGTAAAAATCAACACACAAGACGACAGAGACACAGAACACCCATTAGTCATGTTTACACAGACTTTGATATGTGGATGCAAGCCTCAGGGTTGGACCTGAGTGAGAAACAGCTTTTTTAGCCGATCACGCTTGCTGAGATTTCAGAACTCCTCCTCCTTCCCTGTGGGATGAAGCCAAGATCCTCTTGATGTATTCTGGAGAAGCCAGAGATCTTGACTACAGCGCATCAGGCAGCCTGGCACACCAGGCGAGTGGGGGCCCTGGTTCAATGTGCCGCTCTGGTTCACTACTGAGATACCAATAGGGCCAGAGAGCAGATGTGATTTGGCCACCCATTGAAAACGTGGGAGAACCAGAGTCAAACCCCTGATCCAAACCAGGCAAAGCAAGCAGCTAAACGCGTGTCTCCAGTACTCTGGCTGAAGCTGGCACCGCCAGATCCACGTTGTATAACCCTTCTTTTCCATGAAAAATTTCTCTTGAGAACTGAGAAATCACTCCCTGGGAAATAATTTAGTTGAAATGACTTCAACAGTGATCTGGCTGTTGGACTGCAGAGTGGGGAAAGGACAAAAAAAAGGGGCAGTTTGGAAACGCCTACGGTCGCATGTTGCATATTGCCTAGTCCTGACCAGGGATCTGGGACCTAGGAGCCACAGTCCTTCCTTCCACCCTGCTCAACGGGCAGCACGGGGGGCAGGCACTCACACCCGGGGGGAGCAGCGCTTCTTGTGCAGAATGACTGCGGGATTTTAGAAACACGCAAATCATGTCCAAGGGTTGCCAGAAGCACAATGCAAAATCATTAAAAATTCTCCATTCTCCTGTAGTCTATGCAAATAATGAATTCGGTGTAAATGTTTATTAACATTTGAAATCAAGGCTTTCCTGTGAAAAAAGCCGTGTTCAGTGAGTGCTTTTCATTTGTCCACTTCACCTCCTTCGATATTTATTGATCAGACATGTAAAGAAGACAGCTGGGTCGTGCAGTTAGGAAGAAACACTGATGTGTTCCTGAGAGCAGAGAATATCCTGTTCGATGAGAGTCTGTATAGACTGCGGCACCAGAAAAGAGGGAACAATACAGAAATACTGTGTGAAGGACTTATAAACGTCTGTGTGATAAATACGGAACGAGGAACAGAAACAGCAAATCCCACAAGGAACCCGATCACTCATCTTTCTGGTCTGGGCTTGTTTGAACATCAAATACTTGAGAGAAACAAGCTAAAACCTTGCTGTAGAAACCTTGTAACAGAGCATTTTTTCCTGAAGATTTCTCTCTAACCTTGACTAATTAGAGATTGGCTTGTGCCTTCAGGCACAGCAGTCTGTATTACTTCTAAAGTCTTCTAAAATCCTAATATTGCTGGATATTTGTGTTGCCTGTATAAATACCAAATGGGTTTTGAATCCTGATATATTCTTGCCTCAAAAGGTACCATGGCAATGAGTCTCACAGAGTAACCTGTCATGGCTTGAAGGCAGTATTTCTTACCTTTTTTTTGTCTTAGGAAATATACCTTGATTTTCTCTTGTGAGATTACGTGGGCAGAAATCGTAAAGTAGCCAAAGAATTGCATTTTATGAGAACCTAAGTGATTGAGGAGCACCAAGTCATGACTTGGTGTGGCAAATGTAATCATACAACTTTTATTTTTTGAAAACATTGTAAAATACTCCTTGCCAGTTCTAAAGAATTTACATGGATAGATGCATAAATCTTACTTCTAATTTCTTCAGTGGGGGAAATCCTAATCCTTACTAAAGGCTCACAAACGTGTAAAATGCATTGAAAGGATCAGTTCCAACTGATCGTGGTTCAGGCAAGCATCTAGCTATCAAGTGCAGGAAGTTTAGGCTTGATCTTGCATCGGCATCTTGTGCGGTAAAACCATCCACACCAGCGGGCAAAATGTTAGATTGGTGCTTGTTAGGAGATTCTTATGAAAGCAGTAGGATCAAAAGCCTTCTTAGAAGATTTCTTCCTTGCCTTTTTGGTACAGGTACAGGTGACTGACACTTGTTCTGCCAGCAAGCTCCAGCGTATTCCCTCGTGTACTGTCAACCTACACCAGCACTGAAGCGTTCTCTACCACCTGCCCACTATATAACTAAACACCAAGCCTGTTTTTAAGATGCATCTTGCACACAAGCTCTTCTGCAATGTAGGGAAGTATTATCATACTAATTTCACAAATGAGGAACTGAGAAACAATGATTTGCCTACAGGTGGTCTCTTATGTTCTGCATATCCCTTTCCCACCACCGACACTAACTCAGCCACTTGATTACAAACCACTTGGCTTTCCTTTACTTTTACCATCCTTCCCAAATCCCGTTAAAATTTTCGCAGCTTCTGAACCTGAAAAATCTTGCTTTGTCACCAGACCACTGGGATTCAGATTCCCAGAGCAATTTCTCAATGGCTAGAAATGGAACAGTCCCTCCAGCACAGCGACAAGGCAGAGCACTCGCCTGTCCTGTTACGGCGTAAAGCCGTGACAGCAACGTGGTTTGGGAGTGCTTTTCTTACTGAAACTAGGTCCCCTTTTAGAAGATGGTTATTACTGTAGTTATGCCCAGATGCCTGCATACCATCAAGTAAACACTGTTCAGAGAGCTGTTGCGGATAAACTAAGCTGTCACAACCGACTCGGGCATGCACCAAGACAACTGCAAGAGCGAAGTAAAACATGTCAGACTAAACCACCCTCGTGCTATTATAATAGCAACTCCACAGAGAGTCTGAAGATACTATTTACAGCCTTTTAATGTCCTCATTTGCAGAGCTGGACTGAAAAGCAAAGGTGCAAGCCACTTCCTCCATGAAATCACCGGCTGCAATCGCATCATCTAAATGGCCATCCCTGGAGGTGTTCAAAGAGAATTTGGATGAGGCACTTAGTGCCATGGTGTAACTGACAAGTAGGAGTAGGTGTAGGTAGTAGGTGTAGGTGTTGGGCCATAGGTTGGACTCCATGATCTCAAAGGTCTCTTCCAACCTTACGATACTGTGATACTGTGATACTGTGGAACTGGACAGGAATGTGCAAGGGAGATGTAGAACAATCAACTCTTCCTTTTTCCTTGCAATATAGTGAGGTATGTTTCTCACAAGAAGGCAATACACCACAAAGTAGATTGTATTATTTATCTGTCAGGAGACTATGAGGAAATGAGAAACCCGTGGATGCTCTCCAGTGTCTCCTCATCCTCTGTTACACCGCTGCGCTGAACAGCTAAGTGATTATTTTACAGAGGGCAAAGCATCACTGTCTGCACTGGCCGGCTGTTGAGCTGAGTTTTACTCATTCTGTTATATGATACACCCACTGGGTTACTGTACTGGTTTTTAATCCAGCCCACTGAATGAGAAAAGGTTAAGAATGTTGCTAGAAAATTATATCTACCATGTCTCCAAGGACAAATGCAGATAGAGGCATCTAATTTACCTACTAATTAACATTTCTCTGTTTGGTTATGTGAACGCTACTGAGTCAAATTCAAAGGGAGCCATTGTTCCCTTTTATTTCAAAGAAGCTCTGCAATCCCAGCATAACTACGTGGTTTAGAAAAGAAAGACAGGAAGCTCTGAAGCCTGCCAGTGCTCTGCTGTAACGGATCCAAGCCAGTTTGCTGATTTGCCTTTGACTACCACAACACAGTCCATTTTCTAAGAAAAAAACATTCTTCGTAGTTGCCTCCCAAGCATCAGCGGACAAGGTGCAGGGTCATTAAAGGTGTGCTCTTATCTGAGTTAAGTGACATGAGGTAATTAGCATATGGTTAAAACATACTGACTGTAGGAGCCCGTCCACCTGCCTTAACCATTAGGCACCTAATGAAGCAGCCTATGGAGAGAGAGTTCCTAATGGAACCAACGGAGAGGAGCCGATGATTGTGATTACCTTCTGAAGGATCTAAGGGATACACCCTGCCTGTCTGTGTACAGGCAGAAAGGATCTCCTGATGGTCTCCAGAGGCACCTCGACCTGTGTGGCACATACAGGGAATCTGTGCACTTACTCAGCTGCTTCATTAAAGTGGTGAAAGTTGGGCTGAAGTCACACGTACAGATTAGGTGGACAGAGCCCCATGCATCATTTTTCTAAGAAAAGTAAAAGTTGGGGTGACAGGCCTTGGTGACTGACACTTGTTCTGCCAGCAAGCTCCAGCGTATTCCCTCGTGTACTGTCAACCTACACCAGCACTGAAGCGTTCTCTACCACCTGCCCACTACGTTATGGATTACACTGCCATTTTTGTCCTTGCAAATAGCTTCTACATGGAGCATCCCACAAAGACCAGTTCCTGCAGCACCTGGTCCTATGTTTACATCCTATGCTGAGAGACCACCGTGACGTGGAAAGTTTATATTGGTAGCTACATGCTACAAATGCGATACTGTCCATTTTTAATCTGGAAAAGACTGCACAAGCTCTCTGATATCATTGTTAATAGCTGGAGTTTGGATGAAAACTCAACCAACCAAATGCAAACCAGGAATGGTTTGTAGACTGAGGAAGAACGAACGACTCAAAGTTTGTAAAATTAGTGTCTCGTTCCTGACTGGATCAAGATATGGAACACTACAACAACAGAGGGAGATAGTCACAAATCAACAGTCTTCCACTCGTTCCTGCTTTGTGAGGACAGAAGGCACTGAATCACCTTGTCATAAAGAAAAAAAGAAGAAAAAAAGTAGCAATAAAAAAAGCTTCTGCGAAAGTTCTACACTCTGTGCAAGTCTCCCATGCAGGAGCAGACATCCAAGGCAAAGCTATCCCAAGGATCCCATGGTGGGATTTCTGATTTTGATGGGATTTGGGAAGATATACTTCTAGGTGTATGGTGAAACTGAGCTATTTAAACCTTGAAATAAAGCTATACAGATGAATTTATGTTTACACCATCACCATAAAAGCAAGACTTGTCAGAGTACATGGATCTGCAAAAACAGTTAAGATCATCTGCAATGCTGTTGGATCTTAACATTAAGTATCAGCAAGTTGCTGAGCATCTTTATTTGGCACAACATCATTTAATATTCTGAAGACTCAGACGCTGACCTAAGTTATGGGGCTCAACTCAGAGGTAACGGGAAGGAATTTAATGTCCTGTGATATACAGGATGTAAGACTAGATGATCTTTTCTGGCCTGAGCTTTATAAATCTCTGGGAAGTGAGGCTTTGCCGTAAGTTTCTCACAAAGGGCTGTCACAGCCAGGACACATTGTCCTACTGGCCTTCTTGCACTGATATATGAGGTCTGGATTTAGCCAGTTGCTAGGCTTGCTGAGTTGCAGCTGTGAGACCTCAAGGCTTTCCAGCTATCCTTTGATTATTTTTCTTGTGATGTTGGTTTTTTGTATATAATTGTGTTAAATCATTTTTTTCCATGCATCCTTTATTAGAGGAGGCTTAGTCTTCCAGAATTCAAAAATACGAGGTGTAATTATTTATCCTATTCCTTTATTCCCTTTGGGAAACACTGCTTCTATATTTGACTACTTTTTTGCTTAGGTTCATATTGTAAATTTAACCCATGCACACCTTTGGTAATACATCCACCTCTCCGTCACAGAGGGAGGGACTGAAAATGCACACAATAAATTTTCTTGGACTGAAGTTTTCTTAGAAACACCTGGTGTCTTAGGACTAAGACAATTATGTTGGGAGGACGGTAGGCAGCAAGGTGGGTCAGGCCAGATTACAGCTGTACAGAAATAATCCACATTTCATGTGTTGTCTACTCCCAAGCACAAAGGTTAAGACAGGTTTTGGAGTTTATATGCTTCCCACAATGACCTGCATCAGCTTCTTGTAGAAAAGCAGGAAGTTAATACCTTCCCAGCTCACTCTGCTGCCAGCTGTAGGAATTCAGGGGCTGATCTACCCCAAACACACATTTAACAGGGGTGCTAGTGGCCATAGCGCTCTCCAAGCCCTTTAAGAGCTACTGCCATGCCTAGCGAGAGGCTGTAGGCTCCGTATTGAGTCTGCGAAGACTCAAGACCAAGGCTTGTCAGGTTTGCTCTGTCTGAACTTCTGACCCGCCTGCAGATTTGTTTCTCCTGATTTATCTGTGACAGCAGTTCCTCTAATTGACGAGGTACCTATGGCTGCTTTGTTTTACTTATGATTATCTGCGTTGTACAGCCACAGTCTTACGTAGATAACAGAAATAAGCAATTATCCTGTGCAGAATGGGATTTTTATGACTTTAAACCAGTGATGTTGTCAAGAGAAGTACAGACTCGGTACAACAGCAAAGGTCTTGAGAGGTGGAAACACAAGGCAGGACATATAAGAGTGCAGGCATGGGGTGTTGAGAAAGTACATAGGTTGGCACTGCAGACCTCATGGCTGTAAACAACTCACCTCTAGTCCTTAATGTAGACTGGGAGCAGGAAAAAACTGCTTTTAGGGGTAACAAAGGCAGCAAAGGAATCGTTCCTAACATATACAATAGACAGCATATATAGAAATTTAGATGTAATTTTTAGCTGCAGACAAACGAGGAAAGTGTAAGATGCAAAAACCTGTTTTGGACCCTGTAAATATGGCCTGCAGTGGATCTTGGAGCAAGAAAGTAGAAACCATCAACGTGAATATCATATTTCTCCCAGTGAAGGAATCCAGATACTGATGACCTACCAAAATGCCCACCCCACGGCCAGAATGATCCAGAGGATCTGCACAAGGGTGAGCTCAATGCCAGCAAAAGGGGTAGAAACTATGAAGAGTGTGAGTGACAATTTTAACTATATTATCATTGAATTTTTTCTCTGAATCGATGCATTCTTTCTCTTTCTGTAATAATGAGATCCAGGTCAAGAGCAATTCTTGTATTAGAGTCACACTAACAATAAACTCTTGGCTTTGTATATAAGATGTGTTTTCTCTCTGCTCACAAGCAAGATTTTGCATATCTATAACAAAGTATAACAGAAACCAGAATGAAAAGCAGAAAATAACCCGGGGACCGTCCTTTGCTGTGACACTTGGCAGAAACATCACGGTCAGCAGCACGCTGAGACTGCTCCTCACCACGTTGAAACTGCCTTCCCTTTCATTTGCAACCAGCTGCGTTGGGAGGACACCACCTCACTTCACTGGGTTTGAGATTGCCTCTCCAATCAGGCCCTGACTTTAATCAGTGTTTCTTCTCACATGCCCCTAGAAAGATACCATAAAGACAGAAAAATCAGAGAAGTGCAACCCTCATTCTTTTGTCTAGCCCATCTCTCCACAGCAGTTCACCTGACATCCATTCACTGTGGGTGCATAGATTACATCCACTATGGCACCTTTAAGGACACTAAATTAAATTTAGAAATATAGATTATATGCTTTTTCCTTACATGCTCCTCTAGGATATACACTTATTTGTTATAGAGCTGTGCCACTGCTCATGATATACACACCTCAGCCTCACCTCCCAAACACATGAACATCCAAATTTTTATCATCCATTTATATATCAATGTCTTTGCAATGTCCCCTTCTCAAGGATGATACTATATCGAGTAGAGAATGGATCTACTTCCTCATTCTTCATTCCACTGCTTTCATGACTTTTAAATAGCAGCAAACAATGCTGCTGTTTAAGGCATTTTGCAATTTAGATTGATTATTGAAAGATACAGTGTTCAGGCAAAGAGTCTATGAATTATTCTGAGATGGAATACCTTATTATTCAGAGGGTCCCATAAAGCAGCAGTGAAAGTGAATGAGTAAATCCATACTGTATTAGCTGCATAGAACGAACACTTTGCTAACTGGGAGACCACCTGGATTGCAGAAGGATCTGCCAAGGGAAATTTTGAAGTCTGACCTTTGAGGACACTAAAAGCAATAAACCTACACACTGAAGGAGAAACAGGCACACTAACCCACAGGAGCTTGTTTGCTTGGATGGTACACATTTTCATGATATACATCGCACCAATAAAACCAACTGAAAAGCCAAGAGTACACCACAACAGTCCTCGTCTGAAATTCTAAGTGATTGCACTCCTGTAATCAGATTTCTCAGCACCAAAATACATTTCTTGTAGTTCAGCCATGGTTATTCTGCTCTAATAAACTGTTCTTTTATAGAACTCCTGTGGCTGGACCGCAGACGGAGAGAAACAGAGGATTCCCCAAAGAAAATGAACACTAATGAAGTTCACATTTCCAGCAATTTTCAGAGCAGATTATGCTCTTTATTATCAGACCGACGAGAGGCCACATTCAGAATGACCGTACAATTGCTAGGTAGTGAATTAACATTAAATTAGATTACTGTGAAATTGAGTTTGGCCCTAGAGCACAGGAAAGCTTAGGAGGGCACCATTTCACCCTACGCCTTCTCCCCAGCCTGGACTGGTGGAAATAGGTGTGCAGAGGGGAGCAGCAGGACACCCAGTGCGGGTGTGAGGCCCGAGCCACAGTGCCTCCGCTCCCCTCTTTTTCGAAGACTGGGCAGCTGTGCTCCTAGGGTGCAGGAGCTTTCTGCTGAGAGAGCTCTCCCAGATGAAAGGTTTCTCAGAGCAGTCTTTGAACGAAGAGAAGTCATCTGGAAGTCTGCTCCGTTCACACTGCTTCATAAAGGTTGGAAATGGCCCAGAAATGGCTTACAGAGAACTCATTTTCTGCAAAGTAATGCCATTGACAGAAAGGGTGGTAAGAGGAGAGTGGACAATCCAAGGACACTCAACTTCAGAGCAGATGATGAGAAAGAAGTGGGTGCAGAGGGTCTATAAACACAAGACAACTCCTTCATCTACTGCACACTACAAATGCATGTTACTCGCTCTGGTTTTCACTGGTTTGAGCTGTTTGAGGTAAAGGGGCTGTAGTCAACTCGTTAGATACCCATCAGTCTGCGCAAATCGAGAGATGGCGAATAAAGGTTACCAGTCCAATTCTAGAACCTGAGAATCTGCCATACGTCACTGTGTGAACTTGAGCAAGTCCAGATCCTGTCTGGGCAACATGCACATTGTCAACTGTAAGAGCCAAACGGTGAAATCCTGACTGCTCTCAGTTTTACAAGCAAGGGAATGAAAAAATAATTAATACTGTCTACTAACCAGGGCTGCAAGAGCATGGCATTGACAGTACAGTCACAGTATCTTACACAGCCAGAGTGGCTGAGCAGCTATCCATGTTCATACGGTGACGAAACAGAAAAAAGAAGGACAAAACTCCAGCTGGACTTCTGTGCTTTTGCTTAATCCTGGAGATCATTTCTATGCCAAAAATAATGCAAATGTTGTAAGATTAATAAGGCTTAAGGAATGACATTGTGCACTGCCTCTGATTCAGTCAGACCTGGGGTATCTGACCTGGGCTGCAAGCTCGCTGTGGCAACAGTCGTTAAGAGAAGTAGAATATATGGTGACAAGGGTACACACGAATGCAGGAAGATCAGGAGATCCCTGAGCAGGTGGCCAAGTCGATGCTCCTGCCAGCAGCACCAGCCTGAGCTGGTGAAGCAGCAGTCACCGACCAGCAACGCTTCACAACTCTTTCTCACCTCCCCTGCTCTGGGAAGTGTTGGTTGGTGGCAACTCCTGTACTTCTGTCGGTGTCTCTTACAGCTCCCTCTTCCTCTTGCTGACATTGCCCACAAACAGTTTCCACGCTGGACGCAGGTTTATGGGGTCTGGCAGCAGCCTGCACGAAGTGATACGACTGCAAGGACTCTGCGCTGCCCTTCAAATACTGAAGAAGTCAAGAACAAAAAACCCACAGACAAGTCGGGATTTAAAGGTTTGCTGAGCCCTGAGGGGGCAGGGAGGTGGGGAATGGCAGGGGAACGGTTTGCACAGCCGCGCGCAGGCCAGTTGCTCTTGGAAAAAGCTGCATTTTCTGCTGGAGAAAGGCACTGCTGCCCTTATCACCTTCCATTAACGGCTGCGAGCACCTCGGGGTGCCCCGGCCGCGTGATTACGTCTCCCTCCCGTTGCGCAGAGAAACGTCCAGACACTTTCCTCGGGGAGCACTCACAGCAAAATGGATTGAAACATTTTCAGGATTGTTTTGGTGTGACTTGAAGGTCAGTGCGGAGGCAAAAAAAGTGAGGAGATTTAGACAAACAAATGCACAAAACTCTCAGTCTTTGTGTGTCTCTCACTCCTTTTTCACGCCAGCGAGAACTGCAAATCTCCACCCCACCGTGCTCTTGCCCACTGGCCCAGGCACCGTCCGGCTCCAGCTGTACCATCTCCCCTGCTAAACTTAGTTTTTATCTGAAAGCAAACCTTCTGCTCTGCAGCCCCCAGGTGCCCCTCAGCAGCCCACCTGTCCCGCTGCATCCCCCGCTAAAGGAGTCTGCAGGTGACGCAGGGCGCTTGCAGCCTGGCTGCTGCTCCACCCTCCCCACACTGCTTTTGGGGGAGAGCGGTTTTGACCATCACTCAGGCAGGCTAGGTCAGGCTGTAGGAAACAAGGTGTAATTTCTGCCCACCTGATTCTTCAGGGTTTAGTTTAGCAGGTGTTTCCATGCTCACAGTATGTGTTGTGTGTGTGAGTGCCGCCTTAATCTTCCTTCCAGCACTACTCTACTGAAGCAGTAAATTGATGCTGAGCAGTGAGATGCTGAACTGCTTCTTTCCTTCTGCCCAGAATACGGAACAGGAGAAAGATGTGAACCCCCCCTATGTTAACCTCTGCCTCCTGGTGAAAGTCAAGTGTTTATTTTTCTACAATTATTTTCTAATTTTTAAACTTTTTTTTTCTCTAAACAAAGAGGTCCTCAGAAGAGGTGTGGGAAACACGGAAAAGCACTTTCGAAGTAGACCAGCAGCTACCCGATGCAGAGCTCTGGGCTGGGTGCAGAGTGGCTGGAGAGCAGCCAGGCGGAAAGGGACTTGGGAGTGCTGGTGGACA